>CAMZMU010000049.1:13728308-13907109 GCA_947311845.1 Poa pratensis
TTCTTGTTGGAAGGGTTTTCCACGTTAAAATTCTCGTGTCCTTTGTGTTGTTCTTGTTTTTTCTTCTTCGTTCATTTGCTTATCGTTTATAACAAAAAGGTGACCGGCGTGGAGGTGGCGAGGGGCAAGAGCGATGGCTTGTTAGACAAGCACGCCTTCGAGGCAGTGGTATTGCGTGTAATGGCGAAGGATGAAGGAAAGGTGTTTGCCAATAAGGCAAAAATGCTACATGGGACTAGGGAAGGGAGGAGCGGCACGTCAATGACCATGTCGAGCACCGGGCGAATAGCTCCTGTGCGACGTCGTTGAGGGGAATTGTCCAGGATGCGACGACGTTGGCTGAAATAGCCCTGGTGCGACGTTTCTTGGCGTGGAAATAGCTCAGACAGGACTAACTGATAAAACGGCTGTCTGGCTCTTAATGGAGGCTGAGATTAGGTTAGGACTAGGTGGTTATGTGCTCCGACAGGTGGGATCCACTCAGTTGCCACGGCACGGACCCGAGTAGACCGTGCTCCACTCTCGCTCGACCCGCCCGCCCATGCTCGACGGCGCCGCCCTGTGCCTCTTCTCCGGCAGCGGCAACGATTTCTTCTCGCCGGCGGTGGAGCGCCTTTCTCGGCGGCGGCACAGCGTTCGCTGGTGAGTAATTTCGCAACCCTAGTCTCGTTCTCCTCAATTTTGGATGCGTCTGTGGCCTGAAGCTCTGTTTCCCGGCCGATTTGAAATCAGAGAAGCGTGGAGAGGTGCGCGTGGATTGAATGAGATGGAGCCCGGAGTGAGTAGTTCAAATCGGTAATGCGCACCCTCTTCTAGCTTATTTTGAACTCGATTTGGTTCTCGTCCCCTGCACCCCTAACTGAACGCCGCTTCCCGCCATTGACAGGGGTGATTCTACGCCTAGCTTCGAATTTACTGTTGAATTCTTTCCTTGTAAGGCCAAGCTAGGTGATGGTAGCGTTCGAAACATTGAAAGAGACACGAGAGTTATTTGGGAGGTCAAATGTACAGATATTGATCCCCAAGAACTTCAGAGCATGGAGGAGAAGGCAGTGAAGAATTTGGGGAGAGAATTGGGGAGAGCATTATTTGGGGTCTAGATCAAGAGGTATCACTGATACGGTATGATGATTGCAAGAACGCTCATGTCCGAATTGAGGATGGAGAAGATATGGTTAATGAAATTGATCGACAAGATGGTTGGATAAGCAAAAAAGCAACCTTTTGGGCAGAGCTCATTGATCTAAACCCAGATTCCAGGGTTGGTTATGTGCCATAAAAGATGGCTTCACAGATGGCAGATGCTGAGTGGGCTACAGAGAAGCAGCTGTTGTTACCAATGCTTACTGAACTGACAGTGATATGTGAAGAAACAGGGGCTGCTGCAGATGCAGAACAGGGATGCCATGGTGCTATAAAGGTTGTTGTTGATTGGAATTTAGTAGAATTAGATGAATGCACAGATTTGGTCATTGCACCAATAGCTGACACTAAGATGGCCGAAATGTTTGGAATTCCAGTTGATGACAGAGATAAGGAGAAGGAAGACACTACTTTGCCTGCTGATGCTAACCAAAATTCATGCGCTGAAGATGTGGATGGAGAGTTGATGGAAGATGCTGCAGATGATGTGGATGATGCACATGATGATGAGCTGGTGCATGTATATGACAAAGAGAACCCTGTCATTGAGGTGGGGAAGTTGTGGCCAAACATGGATGAGTTTATGATATGTTTCAAGACCTAGCAGTGAAACATGAGTTTGAGGCCAAGACTATGTGGACTGATCGAAAGAAATTTTATGCTAGGTGCCAAGGTTATGATGGAAGTGCCAATCCTTTCAAGTGGTACATATCTGCTAGACGACAACCTGATGGCCATACAATCAGGGTAAATCAAATCCCACATCAGCATACATGTATTAGCAGTTCACAGAGAGTTTCAAGTATGACATCACAGCTTTGGATTATACAAAAGATTACTCCTATTTTAGCCAAGACACCAAACACTACAGAAAAGAGACTTAAAGTTGACCTGGAAAAGCTGTATCCCATTGTGCTGAAATATACCACAGTGTGGAAGGCAAAACAAAGGGCAATGAAAGCATTATATGGTGATTGGGCAAATACATTTAGTATGTTGTATAGTTTTAAAGCAGAGGTGGAGAAGAGGTCACCTGGCAGTGTGGTGGAGATAGATACTGAGGTAAAAGAGGATGGCAAGGTTTATTTCAGCAATTTTTTTATGTGTTTAAAGCCTTGCATAGATGGATTTAAAGCAGGGTGTCGTCCATATTTGAGCATCGACTCATCTTTTTTGACTGGAAAGTGGAATGGTCAGTTGGCAGCATGCAATGCTCTTGATGGACACAACTGGATGTTTCCTGTTGCCATTGGAATGTTTCAGTCAGAGACAGAGGCATCATGGACATGGTTCATGATGCATTTGAAAAGATGCATAGGGCCAGTATCACCTTTGGCCATCCACACAGATGCATGTAAAGGGCTAGAAAATGCAGTGAAGATTGTTTTCCCTCATGCTGAGCAGAGGGAGTGCTTTGGCCATATGTGGATGAATCTGATAAAAAAATTCAGAGGAGAAGAATTTGGGCGCATGTGGCCGACAGCAAGATCTTACACCACACAGACACATTCCTATCACCTTGGTAAGATAATGGCAGCATGTAGTGAGAATGATTTTGCTTCATGGTTGAACACCTACCATTATTTGTTATGGTATAGGTCAGGTTTTAATACTGCCATCAAGTGCGATCATATCAACAACAACTTGGCAGAAAGTTTCAACAACAAGGTGAAGGAGTTGAAAGACTTGCCTGTGCATGACATGGTGGACCAAATCAGGATCATGATCATGCGCTTGTGGGAATTGAGAAGAAGAATTGGTGAGGTTTTGTCAGGGGATAAGCTTCCAGCAGTGGTACAACAAGTGGTCAACAGGAGCAGAAAGCTTTCACATCTATCTGTTGAGAAATCTTCATTGTGGGGTGCTGAAGTTAGAGATACAAAGAGTGGCAAGAGGCATGTTGTTGACACTGATTTGCATGAATGCACCTGCCTAGAGTGGCAACACACTGGAAAACCATGTGAGCATGCCATAATTTTTTTGGCATCTAAACCCAAGTTAAATATGCACCCATATTTGCATGATTATTACTCAGTGCAAAGATTCAGGGCTGCATATGCAACTCCAATTCCAGCACTGACAGACCAATCACAGTGGCCTGAGGTGGAATTTGAATTTTCCATGTGTCCACCCCTCACTAGAAGAAAGGCTGGGAGACCCAAACAGAGCAGATTCAAAGCTTGGTTTGAGAAAGGTGGTAGTAGTAAGAAAGGTAAAAAAGATAAAGAGAAAGAGAACCCAAAAAGGGCTAAAAAAGGTAACAAAAAACAGATGCAAGTTGTGTGAGGTACTTGGGCATAGAATTGGTTCCACACAATGCCGCTACACTCCGGAAAGGCCAAAGTATGTTAATTTTGTTGTGTGTGTGTGTGTTTTTGTTTTTGCTGCTTGTTCCAGTCTAACCAAGTGATATGATTTATTTTTCAGAAGGAAGCGTGCAGAAAAAGGTCCACCTCTTGTTGTTGAACAATGCTGGCCGCAGAAAAAAGCAAGACTCAATGGTAGTAGAAAGAAGAGAAGTTTCAGTTCACTAACTGAACCTGTTTTGGAGGCACACGAGCAAACTGAAACTGTTCTGGATGCACATGAGCTAACTGAACCCATTCTGCACCTTGGTGAAATGGTGAGCAATCTGCACCAGATCTGCACCTTGGTGACCAATCTGCACCAGATCTGGACCTTGGTGAGCAAACTGCACCTGTTCTAGACCTTGGTGAGCAAACTGAACCTGTTCTGCACCTTGGTGTGCAAATTGAATCAAATTTGGACCTTGTTCTGCAAACTGAAACTGTTGCTGATGTTGTCCAAACTGAACGTCTTGGCCATGCTGTGGGTAGGCCTAGTGGTTTTGGCAAGAAAAGAAGGAGTATCAACAAGTTGTATGCTGTAGAAGTTTAGAAGGAGAAGAAACCGAGTGGTAAGAAGAGGGAAAAAAATAGATTTGGAATTTTGTGTGTTGTTGTAATAATTTGGCACTTGAGTTGTTGTAATAACTTGGAATGATGTTGTTGTAATAATTTGACACTTGCGTTGTTGTAATAATTTGGCACTTGTGCTATGACAACTTGGACATTTGAATTCAAATTTGAACCAAAATTCAAATTTGAACCAAAATTCAAACTTTTACATGGTATTTCTGCTAAGCTTGGATGTTGCAATGATTTCAAACTATTATGCACGTCGTTTGATCTAACTTGGTCATCAATCCGAGGCCTTTTGCTAAGTCCTGAAAAATGTGTTTCAAATAAGCTCCAACGGTAGGGTAAACATCTATTCTACCTATATAAATGCCTTTTGTCTTTTGCTAAGTCCCATTTCTAAGCAAGTTTTTTTTCCACCTTGTCTAAATCAGCCAAATAATTTTCCTAGACATCTATTCTACCTATATAGTGTCATTCTGAAGTCTCACTATTTATTGAATTAATCTTCATATTATTTATTTTCTTTTGAATAATTATGTTTAATTGAAAATCATAAATAAAACAAATGTATGTAAACAATATTTATATTTTTTCTCGTTACTATATGACATAAGAAGACTATGTGCGCAGGTTTCATGATGTTTTCATGTTTTTTGAATTAGTTATGCTCATTTGAAAGTATTTGAGATCTCTCACTTGATTTAAGGATTTTTTGTAAAAATGTATATAAATCATATTTAAAAAATTTCTCGTTAGCATACAACATTAGAAGACTATGTGCGCAGGTTTCATATTTTTATAATTTTTTTCGAATTAGTTATGCTCAACCCTAGCCACTGAAACCCTCCTCCTCTCTCCCTTAAAATCCATACTACTCTGTTCGAGATATCACATTTGGGTGAACACATCTTCGTGCAATCGTATGTACACCATCTTTATATTTTTTCTCGTTACTATATGACATAAGAAGACTATGTGCGCAGGTTTCATGATGTTTTGATTTTTTTGAATTAATTATGCTCATTTTAAAGTATTTGAGATCTCTCACTTGATTTAAGGATTTTTCGTAAAAATGTATATAAATCATATTTATATTTTTTTCTCGTTAGCATACAACATTAGAAGAATATGTGCATAGGTTTCATATTTTTTTGATTTTTTTTGAATTAGTTATGCTCAACCCTAGTTTGGTTAACCCTCACAAAACACCGTTGACCGAGGCGAAACCCCGCATAACCCCTCTAACCCTAGCTCTGATTTGTGGCCATTGGATAAGCCCTACGTTGGCCCTCCGATCAAGCCTTCCAGAAGGAAACCCGTAGACTCCCGCGTTTTGGCCGTTGGCCGTTGGATCGACGCCTTCTAGAAGGAATCTAGCGCAGACGGTTGCGATCGGCTGAGCCACGGCGATCCGCGAGACTCACGTTCTGCGCTCTGATTGGCTGGCCTGTTTTCTAATGTTTTCTTTTTTCCAACACGCATAGGGTCCGGGTGGGCAGTTGGGGCATGGATTGGTTGACTGTGTGGAGCACAACTTTGAGTCACTGACTCGTGGAGACCACCATGTGTAGTGTCCACATGTCATTAACACAAAGTCACTCTAGACTCTACGTGGACCGTTGGGCCGTCGTGGTGTCCGTTGTGCTACGCGCCCGTCTAGCCTTTCCATGCATGCATTCGTGTCCTAGTGGCGGCGATTCAGACTACATGCATGCCTTCCGACGTCGCACCGCAGCCATTAACCATGCCGATTCAGAGGCACGCTGACCCATCGCACCGAAGCAATTAACCACGCTTCAGACTGGAAAAACCGAGCTCTTTTCAGACTCGCATTACACAGGGAGAGTAATCGCACGCCGATACACATGCCGACCCTAGATTCATCCTCTCTTCCTCTCCTCTCTATTTATACATCTCTCTTCCTCTCCCCTCTCCACACAAGCCAGATCCATCTCCTCTTCTCTTCCTCTCCTCTCTCCTCTCTCGAAGCACATCAAGCCAGCCTGCCAAGATGGAGTTCACCGGAGTGACGTACTGGCCGCCGCACACGTCCCCCGAGGAACTCTACCCCCCAGTGTGTTCGTGGAGAACACCCTCCGCGTGTGGGCCATATCGAGGTGGAGGTCCCCGTTCGACCTCACCCGTGAGTTCCTAGCCGCCGGCTATCGCCACCTCAACCACCCACCGGGCATGCGGCCCATGTTTCGCCTCCACGAAACCCGTGACAGTCTCGACAACATTGTGATGCTCATGGTCATCTTCGCCAACCCGTTGGACGCGCTCCTCGGGAAAGTCTTTTGGTGCGGCTGTGAGTTCATCGCGTTCACGATGTACAAGATCTACACCAACTACGATGCGGCCTTCTCCACCGTCAACCATATGCACAGGCTCCCCTACAACCTCAACGACGAGGAGTGAGCAAGAAGGGGCGCCCGAGCAAGAAGATGTTGGTGAAGCTAGCCCGGAGTGAAGATGGTGCAGCCCGTTTAAGTTTTATTTACTCTGTGTCATTTACTTTCCCTTGTCGTGTCCTGTCGTGTCGTGTCTCCATCTAGTTTCTAGTTATTAGTAATGAGTTGTAAGAGTGTGTTCTCATGAGTTGTAAGGGTGCTACTATATGTATCTATGTATTATTCGTGCTAATATATCTATGTTTCGTTCAAGTAATATTGTACTTTCTTGATTTTGCTCCTTGCTTTTTATGATATGTTATACGAACAATTAATATTCTTTGCATTCTAAGACTTACATAATAAAGACAAATAATATTCTTTGCATTCTAAGAAGTATATTTTTCTGATAGTATTTTTTTTAAGGTTAAAAGATGCAAATTTTCCAAATTTTCTATGAGCCAACACAAGTAAAACAAGTAGCATTTTGCCGAAGCATATGTTTGTTTCTATGAGCTAAGACAAGTAACAAAAATGGGGCCAAAGCAAATACAAGTAAAGAAGAATATGTTTGTAAGAAATTTATTTTCCGAAGCAACATTTTATTTTAGTGGTTTTAGTTGAAGCATTTTTAGCTAAACATGGGTGCCTCTATGCTATATAAAAAAGGGTGCCCCTACGCGGGTGGGCTGCTTTTCTATTTGGGCCTGATTATTTTCTCACGGCCCAACAGCTATTCGGCAGCCTAGAACGTTTTTTTAACTCGAAACTAAACTTTGGTCTACACTCTGTTAACTGAGGGCACCCGTTAACTGAAGAAAAAAACTGCGTGAAGAACAGACGAACTTTCTAAATTACTTCTTCGATTCAGTTACATGAACTTGGCATGGCGCACAGATCGCGTCCTCTGCCTTGACAGACCGAGCTAAATTGACCAACCAAACCCCCAACTAGCTAACGACGGATGAACAACAGGTAAAAGAAAAACAGAACAATGATAGAACCATAAAATCCTACTGCAATGATATTTGCTTGCTTCTGCAAATCGACCATCTGCTTCAGATGGTTCTTGATCTTCTTCAGTTCCTCGTTCAGTGCATAGTCCACAGGCAGTGCAGCATTGCGCGCATTCCTCACAGTCGGCACGGCTCTGTCCGGTCCCGAGCTCCAATTCTCCACCCAATTTTCCGCAGTAGGCGGCGGCAAATTGAGCTCCCCAACTGGCCTCAAATCTCAATCGAGGAGGCCCTCAAATTGAAGCCTTTCAACATAATCATCCACCCACTCGAAATGGCCACATTTCTCGAGGATATGAAAACAGCAACATGAACCCTAGATCTCAAATTCACCCCAAATTCGACGAGCTAAAACGAAATTCAGAGAAATCAGAGCAAACGCCGGCGAAAGAACTGAGATCTAACCTTGCCATCCCGTCCCCGCGCTGTCTTGCTCAAGCAAGTAAGAAACTCGCGCCCATGATTTCCGTTCTCATCGATCTTACAGACCCACCGCTTGAGAGGCTCTGGGCGTGAGCAGTCAGGGCACCTTGTCAGTGGCACTGCACCAAATCGCCGCCATGTTGAGTGCGAGACGGCGGAGGAGGAGAAGAGGAAGATGGGGGAAAGGGAAAGCAATGGCACGGGCGGGCACGGGCACGGGCGCGACTCTAGTCTAGCTACGGTGAGGTGGGTCCCGTGAGGTGAGGTGGATATGATGTGGGTCCCGCGCTAGCGTGGATAAGTGGTGGGTCCAACGTGACGGTGTGTGGTCGATATGAGGTGGGTCCCGCGCTTACGTGGATAAGTGGTGGGTCCAACCTGAGCTCGCCTCACATAATCCTAACACCAAACAATCGGTTGCGTTTAAAAACCATGTCGCCCGTGGGCTGTTTGTGCATGCAAAAACGTCGCACGAGAGCAATTCTTGTCAACGACGTCGCTGTCCATCTATTTGCATGGAAAGACGTCGCACAGGAGGTATTTGCCCGTCGAGCACCTGAGACGCTACGCTACAAAGATGCATTGTATAAACCTTTCAATCACAGTTATGTGTTATGGAATTAATTTGGTCATATTTCCATCTGGTGCATATCAATCGATGCAATTTCACATTTTGAAATGAATTTGGTCGGGTCTGAGTTTCAAATGTTTGCTCACGTGTCAACATTTTTTCCCCGTGAAAAAGCGGTCACCTCATGCATGGTTAGAGAGGGTGTTGTAATTTTTGTGTCACTCTTACATGTGGGTGGCACATTCATGTCAAGAAAACGAAAATTGGTTGGCACAATAAAAACAGATCCAGATTTAGCGCGACATCGCGCTCTACATAGAGAGAAGAAAAGCAGAATACACACGCGTGACCATCTCTCATCCCGTTTCCACAGAACCCACCACCACAACTAGGCCTGTCCAGACTTATATCTGGCCATCTCCAGCCCGGCCCAAAAATACAGGGCCTGGGAGGGCTGGGCCTGACCAGTGGGCCGGGCCTACGCCTGGAAATTAGGCCCGAGTAGTCAGTTGGGCCGGGCCTGGGCTTCAGTTTTAGGTCAAAAAAACCTGGCCCGGCCCGGCCCGGCCTGGGCTTCAGTTATCGCTTCATCCACTCACTCACTCCGCAGCCCATTAGCCCCCCCCATCCCAGTCGCGAAATGGCGGCGGCGACCAGACTCTAGCCCCGCCGTCTCTCCTCATCTCACGCCCACCGGCCACCGTCGCCTCATCTGCTCATCGCCGGGACCGGGAGCCGCCGCATCTCCTCCTCGCAGTGGCACCTCTTTCCTCGCGGCGTGGCGGGCGTCGGCGACACCTTCTCTTCTTCCCGCGACAGCGACGAGACGAGGAGCACGAGCTCACCGCCGGCCGCCTCTCCTTCCCGCGACCGCAACTCCTTCCTCGCCGGGGCCGCCGCCTCTATTTCCTCGCGGGAGCCGCACCGCCGCACCGACGAGCACGCCGAGCACCTCTCCTTCAAGGTACTTTCTTGATGTTCTTGGTGGATGTGATGGTTTGATGGATTGTGAATTTGTGATGCTGTAGAAGGATTTAGAGATGAATTTGTAGTTGTGGATGCTGCAGATGTATTTTAGAGATGAATTTAGTGGATGTTATAGATGAATTTAGATGTTGTAGATGAATTTTGATGCTGTAAATTGATGGATTTCATGATTCTGCTGTATATTGTGTAGTTATTTGTAGACTTGTAGTGTTATTTGCAACTGTAGGTGGATTATTATGTAGAGTTTTTTGCTGCTGTAGTTGGGTTATTTGCTATTGTTTATGTATTAATTTGATGTTGGTGGATGGTGGATTAATTTGTAGAGTTGTTTTTTTGTTGTTGTACAGGTTTAGCATGGTGGATCCACATGAACTAGAAGGCCTAGAGGGTTCAGAACCAGATTACCATCCTGAAAAACTAGAAGGGCGAGAGGGGAGATGGAGATGTTTATTGTACCTCCAAATCCTCCTCGTACTGGGAAAGGTCGGCAGAAACGTGCAAGGGGAAAGAAGCCAGCATCAAGGGGAAGGAAGCCAACATCTAGTGGAGGTTCAGGAAGTGGACAGCCTGCAGCACAGCAGCAGCATACAGCCGCACAGCAGCAGACTACAGCCGCAGCACAGCAGCAGACTACTGGCTCCTCACAGCAACCGACTACTGGCTCCTCTAGCAGCTCCAGATTGAAGTCGAAGGTGTGGAAGGACTTCACCAAGATATCAAACGATGGTGATGAACTTATTATAGCCAAGTGCAACCATTGCTCCGCTGGGTTGTCGGGTAAATCTCAAAATGGTACATCTCATCTCCTTAGGCACACCGAAGCAAAACATAAGACTGACCAGTCCACAATGAATAAATTTTTTTGAAATCTGAAACAAATGATGATGGAACAATTGCATTAAAAAATGTTAGATATGATGCTCAAGTAGCTAGACATGGCATATCTATCTATCTTGTGTCCGGTTCTCATCCATTCACAACAGTTGAAGAGGATGTATTTAGAACAATGATGTCTGCTTGTTGTCCAGTATTCAAATATGTTGGTAGGCACACAATAAAAAGAGAGTAATTGCTATGTTTCTTGCCCAGAAAAAAGAATTGCTTGAAGTTATTGCTGCTGCCCCTGGTAGAGTAAGTTTCACATCTGATAATTGGAAGTCTGAAGTCACCAAGCATAGCTATATTTGCATTACCTGTCACTACATAGATGCTGATTGGAAACTAAACAAAAGAATTGTTTGGTTTAAAAAGAGGTCCACTTAGCTTTTCGTGAATGGAGGATTGATAAAAAAGTGATGTGCATCACTCTTGATAATGCATCCTATAATGATAGAATGATTTTGTGCTTGCGAACCCACTTATCAAAAGGTGCTTTACCTTTGTCTGGCAAATTCTTTCAAATTCGTTGCTGTGCACATATACTCAACTTGGTAGTTCAAGCTGGATTGACATTGATTGATGATGGTGTTGGCAAACTTAGAGATGGTATAATGTACCTAAAGGCTTCTGGCAATAGACTGCACAAGTTTTATAGCACTGCTAGAACTATTTTCAACCTAGAAAAATCAAGAAAGTTAAACCCTGATATGCCCATTCGTTGGAATTCAACCTATACTATGCTTGGCTGCTGTTTGTACTTCAGATAAGTTTTTGATTGGTATTCCGAGAGGGATATTGTCTTCAAGGAGAATTTTTTGCTATCCAAGGAACAATGGGCCAAGGTATCTCATATGTATCAGTTTTTGGAGGTTTTCTTCAAGGTAACTACAGTTTTCTCAGGAACAAAATATCCAACAGCCAACTTGTACTTCATGAACGTTTATCTTGTGCATACTGCTATTTTAGAGGCTAATGATGGTATACATAGTTACATGGGTCCAATGCTGGCAGTTATGAGAGAAAAGTTCATGAAGTATTGGTCTGACTATAGTGTATTTCTGTCATGTGCTGCTGTCCTTGATCCCCGCATTAATTTCAAGTTTCTAGCTTATTCATACTCCAAGCTGTATGATGAGGATGACGCCCTTTGTCGCATTAATAATGTTAGAAGTACCATGACTTCTTTATTTAATGAGTACGGTAGTGGTTTGCCTGTTCATGAAAACTTAGCAGCTGGTTCCTCAAGCACTAGTGGACTTGGTGCTTTTTCTGACTATGATCAGTATGTGCAAAGTACGAGCTCACAGGAAGAGAAGTCTGAATTGGAATTGTACTTGGCAGAACCTGTGAAGAAGTTGAATGATAATATTGATATCTTAGATTATTGGAGTAAGTCTGCAGCTAGCAAGATTAGCACGTGATATCCTTGCAGTTCATGTGTCAAGTGTTGCATCAGAATCTGCTTTCAGTTTGAGTAAGAAGGTTATAACTCCGAACCATGGCTCACTTAAACCGAAAACTGTTGAGGCCTTGATGTGCTTGCAAGATTGGTATCGTGTCAAATTGCAGAAACAAGAGGGTATCTACTTTAGCTTTGTTTGTAGGTAATAAGAGAAAGGCAGAAGTGGTTGAGCTAGACAATGATGGAGATTCTTCTTCGGATGAAGAATGTAATATCCCTTTTCTCTATTCTTTCTTTGTTCAATTGGACTTGTAAAGTTCAACATGTAATTTATACTAACAGCTAACCTTCTGTTTATTGCTTTTTGTAGAGTTCTTGCTACAGCAATGACAAGAGCAGAAGAATTCAAGGCATGGCGAGATGACAATCAGCCGAGCCAACAACTAGTGTTTATTTTCATTAAACGAATTTGCAATCTGGACTGTAATAAGATATTTATGCACGTACTTGTGTTTGTGCAAACCTGGAACTGAAATGTTTAGAGCTATTTGATGCGAAAACAATGTTGTTTGGTGTCGAACTTGTTGTTGTTTAGCTGTTGTTTAGCACCTATTACTGCAAATTCGCCTTGTTTAGCTGCTGTTTTATATTGATGTAACTTGATGCTGTTTGCTGCAATTTTTTGCTGTCAAAATTTGCTCTTTATAGGAGAGATTTTCTTCTATTTCTCTTGCACATGGACATTTTTTGCTTAGTTTCTTACAAATGTCGGGCCGCTGGGCCGGGCTTCGGGCTTTCGGGCTTTTGTCTTGGGCTGGCCTGGGCATGGAAAACACAGAATTGTGCTGGGCCGGGCCTCTTCTGGAGACGTCGGGTTTTTTCCGGCCCGGCCCGAAGCCCGGCCCGGCCCATGGCTAGATATGACCAGACTCCATGGCCGATCACACCACATCCATGGAAGCAGCCGGTGCCGGCGAGCTGGACATTGTGTTGTTCCCGTGGCTGGCGTTCGGGCACATGCTCCCGTACCTGGAGCTCTCCAAGCACCTCGCCACCAGAGGCCACGCCGTCGCCTTCGTCTCCACGCCGCGGAACCTTGCCAGGCTCCCGCCCCTGCTACCGGGCCTGTCCAGTCGTCTCCGGTTCGTGCCGCTGCCGCGCGTGGATGGGCTGCCGGAGGGCGCTGAGTCCACCGCTGACATGCCACCCGGGAACGACGAGCTCCTGAAGAAGGCCATGGACGGCCTCGAGGACCCATTCGCCGACTTCCTCGCCGGAGCGTGCAGTGACGGCGGAACGAAACCCGACTGGATCGTCCATGACTTCTGCCAGCACTGGCTCCCGGCCATCGCCGACAAGCATAAGGTGACTGCATTTCATAGTTCCGAACAATAGTCTATACAATAAATTCATAAAAGAACTCTTTGGAGTAATTTCAAAGCGGTTTTAGCCTACGCCGTACAAGTTGGATATTTAGAAGTATATTGTACAGGTTGCTCGAATCAAAATAACTATTTTTTTTGATAAAGGGCTTTTATTACTTAAAAGGTTTAAGCATTACACCCGGCCTCTGCATAGCTAAGATGTACAGAGCCACCAGTCCACCATCCAAGTCGAAACACTAAAGAAAAAAAGGCGAATTACATATCAGAATGAGAAATTGTAGATCCGCCTAAGGAACTGGTAGGTCTATCCGGAGTCTATGTTGCCACCCATGCCGGGAAAATAACTCCCTGGCCGCAGCCTCCAGTCTCGACGCCACTTCCAAAAATAAGTCTCGGTGCTCCACACGCTGCAGGGGTGACCATGCTCGTAGCGTCGCTGTGCACCGGTAAATAACCTGCATAAGAGAAGCATTTTTATCATTAAAAACCTTGTCATTTCTACATAGCCATAGCGACCAAATAACAGCAATCGCTCCCACCCTACTGAATAGTTTGAACCTAGGATCCACCCATTTAACCAGTTGCCAAAAATGTTAGCAACAGAACTAGGTGGATGTAAGGTAAACCTATCTGGATGGCTGACCATATAGACCTAGCGAACTCGCACGAAAGAATAAGTGCGTAATGGTTCGTCGTGTTGACAGAAAACACACTTTTTACTTCCGTGCCAATTGCGTTTGGCAAGGTTATCTTTGGTGAGAATGACTCCTCGACGTAAATACCACCAAACACTTTATTTTTAGTGGTATCTTCATCTTCCAAAGTTTGTTGTTATAAGGGCTATCGACTGGAATTTCGGGTAGAATAAGCGCTCTATACATGGAATCAACTGAGAATTTGCCGTTCTTAGTGAGATTCCATTGAAACTTATCTGGACCTTCCGACAATTGGATTGAATCCAAGCGGATGAGCAAAGCATTCCAAGATGCTTGTCTTGTTCCAAGTAAACTTCTTCTGAACGAAACATCTGGTGGGAAGAACCCAACACCTTCGCTATCGTGTCGCTTTTGTTTCGAACAATAGAATATAGAGCCGGATATTGTTCTTTGAGGGTAGATTGGCCAAGCCAAATATCCTCCCAGAAGCGAATTTCCGATCCATCCCTAATTGAGAAAGAACCATGTGGAAAAAAGTACTTCTTTGTAGCCATGAGGCCAGCCCAGAAGTGTGAATCACCAGGTTTCCAAAGAACCTGGGAAACAGCTTGATCTCCGACATATTTTCTCCTAAGGAGGGTTTGCCAAACTCCATCTTCAGAAAGAAGTTTAAATAGCCATTTACCTAGCAGCGCTCTGTTCTTGACCTCAAGGTCATGAACTCCGAGCCCTCCTTGGTCTTTAGGGCAGCAAACCACACTCCATTTAGTCAGTCGATATTTTTTCTTCTCACAATCCCCTTGCCAAAAGAATCTAGATCGGAAATAATCCAATCGTTTTAAGACCCCTTTAGGCAGTTGGAAGAATGAAATCATATACAGTACCATGTTTGTTAGTACCGAGTTTATGAGAACCAATCTTCCACCCAGGGATAGGAGTTTGCCTTTCCAACTATTTAAACGTAATTGAAGCCTTTCCTCCACTTTTCCATTCAGCATTTGTAAGTCTCCGATAGTGAATCGGAATGCCCAAATAGTTGATAGGAAATTGTCCTTGCTCACAGCCAAAAAGCTCAGCATACAAGGCGGCGTTCTCTTGGGCCTCGCCAAAGCAAAACAATTCACTTTTATGGAAATTTATCTTAAGACCCGAAAGTTGCTCAAAAGCTGACAAAATCAGCTTTAGGTTACGAGCTTTTTCGATGTCGTGCTCCATAAATAGAATTGTGTCGTCGGCATATTGAAGGATCGATAATCCACCATCGACAAGATGTGGGATTACCCTTCAATTTGACCCTCGGTTTTAGCGCGTTCGATCAGGATGGCCAGCATATCCGCTACTATATTAAATAGTATTGGCGATAGCGGGTCACCCTGTCGTAGGCCTTTTTTCGTTTGGAAGAATTTGCCAGTGTCATCGTTGACCTTAATGGCTACACTTCCTCCGGAAACAAAGCTATTAATTAACGCGCGCCACTGAGAGGAAAAACCTTTCATCCTTAGGGTTTGCTGGATGAAAGACCACTTCACTTTATCATAAGCTTTCTCAAAATCAATTTTCAGAATTACCCCGTTCAACTTTTTCCTATGTAGTTCATGGACTGTTTCATGTAGGACCGCGACTCCATCAAGGATGTTGCGACCTTGCATAAAAGCCGTCTGTGACGGTCGAACCACATGATCTGCCACAGTGTTCAGTCGAATCGTAGCAGCTTTGGTGAATATTTTGAAGCTAACGTTAAGGAGGCATATAGGTCTAAACTGTTGGATCCTTTCTGCCTCGTTAACCTTAGGTAACAAAATTATCTCACCAAAATTGAGACGAAACAACTCTAATTGTCCATTGTGAAGACATGCGAACAACTGAGCAAATCGGCCTTGATAACATCCCAAAAGTTCTGGTAGAACTCAGCAGGGAAGCCATCAGGTCCAGGAGCTGAATTATGTTTCATTTGGAAAACTGCCTTTCTCACTTCCTCCTCTGAATAGGGTTTAGTAAGTAGGCTATTTTCCTCCTCTGAAACCTGGGGTATATCCTCTGTTCGTGACTCATCCAAGGTGAAATTGCCCTCGTCAGGGTCACCGAACAGGCCTTTATAGTAATTTGTAATATACGACTTTAGTTGTTCATGGCCCTCAATCGTTCCTTCATCCTGGACGAGCATGAATACGCTTTTTCCTGTGTCTGCCATTGGCAATACTATGGAAATAGCGAGTATTCGAGTCCCCTTCTAGAATGAATTGAGCTTTAGAACGTTGATACCATTTTAACTCCTCCTCGCGCAGTAGTTTCGCTATCTGTGCATTTGATTGGCTCTTTAGCTCAATTTCTTGCGCGGATAGTAAACGAACTTCTGCTAATGCTTCTAGAGCATCGATTATCGAGGAAAGTCGTACTTTTCTTTTTTAAGTAAACCAGTAGTATGACGAGCCCAACCAACGAGGTGAGTACGTAAGGCACGTATCTTGTTGTTCCACCGCTGGATAGGCGTATCACCCGCTACGGTAAATCCCAGATTCTTTTAACCATGTCATGGAAGCCCTCGCGGTGTAACCAACCAAGCTCAAACTTGAACCGTGGTTTACACAGAGGTCTAGGCACTCCAGTGGTCAAAGAATGGGAGCATGATCCGACAAACCCTCAATACGTTCTAGAGCCCGTACCGACACCATTGGGAACCTAGCTTCCCAATCGGAATCCATCAGCACACGGTCTAGTTTCTCGTATGTGGGTTCAGGGAGGGAATTAGCCCAGGTGAACTGTCTCCCCACCATCGAAATCTCTCTTAATTCAAGCTGTCAATGACTGCATTGAACAAAAGAGGCCAACGGTTGTCGAACCGACCCTTACTTTTCTCGAACGGAAACCGAAGCAAGTTGAAATCCCCACCAATGATAATAGGGTGTGGGTTATCTTTGCTAGATTTACCAATTCAACGAGAAAAGAGGTCTTAGACGCTTCCTGAGCCGGCCCATACACGGCGACAAGACTCCAAATGAAATTATCGGATTTATTACGGATGTGCATTTTGATATGAAAATTGCCTTCCGTAACTTCCAACACTTCCATGGTGTCAGTCCTGACGCCTAGTAAAATGCCGCCGGAGCGTCCATGAGGAGGTCGCGAGTACCACTCAAACTCAATACCGCCCGATAGTCGGTTCAAAAGAGATTGTGGAACTCACGTCGACCAGTCTCAGAAATAGCTAAGAAATCCAAATTATGGTCCCGAATACAATCGGCGAAGTGCAAGTGTTTAGCCAAGTCACCAAGACCTCTGCTATTTTTGAACATGCCATTCATCGGGAAACCGTGGGGGATTTGGATAACTTGGCCCGTTTTCGGGACTTGTTGGCGGTAGATTTGGATTTCCGACCGGATGCTTTTAGCTCATATAATGAGCTCAAACCGTCGTCATCCAAACCACCTTCCAACACCTCACCAATTAGATGAGAAATCAGCTGACCATCTGATGTGGCAATCGCTTCATCCTCATCATCATAGGTGGAAGACAACCCAGTCGAGACTTTAGGAATAACCGTGAGCCGGTCAAATTCCATATGTCTCAAGACCTTAGTTGACACATGAACTTGAGATTGACTATTACCAAGATTAAAACCTACACTACTCAGTTTAGAATGAATAGAAAGAGGCGACAAAGATAAAAAAGACTTCGAATTTAAATCCATACCAGAATAGTCCAAGTTACGCACCGCCTTGCGACGCATAGCCCTCTACATGGAGTCCTCGTCGGTGGCGGAAGCTCCATCCGCATCCACCCCGAACCCGTCGCTACGATGGGCTGGAGGAGTGGATGGCGTGCCGATGCGACCCTCCATACGAGTGGCCCTCGGAGTAGTGATGGCGTGGGGCGGCACGGATGAAGTAGCAGCCTCCCCAGCCGTCGCCACGGAACCGAGCTAAACCATGCGAGACGAGTGGGCCTGTGTCGGGGTCGAGGCCACACTCGACACAGCAGCGACAGGGGTGAGTCCATCCGCGGGAGGCTGCGGCGACGTAGAAGCCCCCACGGAGACCAACCCCTGGCTGCCCTCCAGGTGCGCCAGTCCAAGCGCGGCGCCGTCGGCAACTGGGCCGCTGTCCCGGTCCAACTCCACAGGACCACTCGAAGCCAACGGACCAGGCACATCGGTGAGAGGGGCCAAAGACGAAGTAGCAGCCTCCTCCCGGCCCAGCCCGGCCCCAACAGGAGCACCGTCCCGCACCCTGAGCTGCGCACCGCGGCCCAGCCCATCCGCAGCAGCAACGCGGGCTGGGGTGTGGCCGCTGGCCGTGGGGCAGCCGGAGCCGCTGCCGGCAGCAGCACCTCATGCGCACCGACACTAACACCGTCCGGGGCAACCGTCGGTACTGTCTCCGGCGTGGGACGCAGCAGGAACGGCGAGGAAGCACGGATCCGCTCCACAATCTCCCGACCTCTCGGAGTAGCAAGAGAAGAATTGTACGGAGTTAAAGCCATCACATAACCAACTTGATCACTGGGTGCAGCGGACTTGTTGCCAACCGGTGTCTCGGACGAAGTACTACCATCAACGTCCATGTTGCTGGAAAGGGGGGCATTGGAGCTGTCCATACCCGAAGAACCCTCGAAGCCATACTCCTTACCCTCCTCATCATCCGCGTCGTCACTCTTACGGCGCCAAAAGAAAGGTACAAAGTCGGGGTCCGGAACGAAATCCGCAGGCTCACGGCTGAAATAAAACCCAAACTCCTTGAATCTCACCACACACGAAGCCCCAACATACGGTCCGTCATCTGCTGTGCGCTTTTCCAGCACCTTCGAATCCAGCATGCCCACTAGAATGCGAACAATGCCACGGCTCCGGTAGGTGACAAGATCCACGTCAAGAGTCGTCCCAATGAGCGTACCAACCGCCCAAAATCCAAGAAAGTGTCTCAGTGCGTAAGGAACTCCCTGAACGTGAACCCATACCTTCTCAAGCACTCTAATGGGGACTGCATCATCATTGGACTTCCACACAGAAATAGTTGCCTGAGAGTTAAAGGACGGAATGTTCAGCTGAATCCCGTCTACCCTGCGAAGATCCTCGGCTGACGGAAACCTAGTGAGAAAAGCGCCATCGCCATGGGGCAAAGCCTCCCAAATCCACTGTGCCGAGTAACACACCTTGGAAATCAGACTCTCAATAGCAGCTGCGGGCACCGGGTCACCCTCGACCGAGATCAGAGCAGTGGGCGAGCTCGAGGGAATCAGATGTGGCTTGTAGCACTACAAGAAATATGTCAACTAGTGACCTTTTGATTGTGACTTTCAAAATATTGGTCATAGATCTATGACCATTTTAACCCACTTGGTCATGAGCTAGTTTGTAGGGTCCTGATCCAAAAAATTAACGACCAATTTGGTCAAAAAAGTCATAATCTATTTACACAAATTGGTCATAATGTAGACAGCAGTTGCGTATGACCTTATTTACGACCATTCTGATTGGTCATGAGGAACGATTGGAGAGCCACCTCATCAATCATGCCCACGTGGCAGCCATATGTCGCTTACGTGTCCATATTCAGTCATGGTGAACTCGCTGACAGGTGGGAGCCATTACCAGGATGTGTTGGTATGACTGGACTGACACCTCAGCGGTCTCGCCTACATGTCACTTCATCGCGCCTACATGTCACCGCCTATGTGTCATTTGTGCTTACGTGTCACCACACTGACATGTGGGACCTGTTGACAGGAGGTGTTGACTGTTGACAAATCTGTCAAGTGGGACCCGCAAATATGACATGTGGGACCCGCCCGGCCCCACCTGACAAGTGGGACCCACCCCCACCTCGCATGACATGCGGGACCCATCACGCCCACATGACATGTGGGTCCGGATCCCACCCGGCATGACAAGTGGGGCCCGCCCCCAATTCACATGACATGCGGGACCCGCCAGTCTGAGTAGTGGGAACCGCCATGTGGGACCCACATTTGACACATGGGACCCGCCTCTCTAATTAGTGGGACCTGTCAGGCTGACATATGAGACCCATGCATCAGGACTTGCTAACCACAAGACGGACTGAATAATGGAACAAAAATGAACGCGGATTTGCAGCTCGGGTGCTGCAGTGAACCTGATATTTGAAAATTTTGAAATTTTGAAATTTATGTTTCAATAAAATTTTAAAAAAATTCCTGAGATACTTATTCATGTTTGTGTGTAATTTATGTTTGCGTGTCAATTTATGGTGCAAAAAATGTCGTATTCTGAGCTGTATAAAAATAACAAAATTCTAGTCAGTAAAAAGTGTGTAAAATGTGCAAAATCTGTCAGAATTTTCACTTTTTTCCTAGCCCAAAATATAATGAATTTCTTTACGGAATTTTTGGCGTACCTGCGGGATATGTATTTGTGTTGGTGTAAATTTTTTCAGATATTTTGGATGCAAAAAAGTGCGATTTTCAAAAAAATTCAAATAAAGGGTGCAGCGGTGCTGCTGCGAATTTCCGAACAAAAATGCTGATTCGGGACTCGAACCAGCAACCTCATCCTATTAGGAGAAGTGCGCTACCACTGGACCAACACAACATTGTTGTAATTCATGCGCACTTATTTTATTTGTACATACATTCTCTTGCTGGGCTGGGCCTTGGTAGGCGAGGCCATCTATTTTTTTTTCTTGCTGGTGCGGTGAGGGAAATGGACCGGTCGGCCTGGTTCAGCAGCGGTGCTGGGCTGGCCTGCTCAGCCGGTTCTTTTTTTTGTTCTTTTCTTTTTATTCTTTTTTGTTGTATTTACGTATAACTTTTGATTTTGAACTTCAATTCCAACCAAATAAATTTTCTAAATTATGTAAAGATTTCATCTATCACAATAGACTTTTAGGGACTGTTTTTATTCAAAATAAAATACAAAATAATTCTTAGCTTTATATATTGCTTTATATAGGGTTTAGAAGAATTCAAAATAAAACATTGAGATTATTCTTTTCGAGAATCAGGGTTTTAAAATTATGCCATGATGAAATTTAAACATCCACTTATGACATTTGGTTTTTGAAATTATTCCACGATTTGTTGGACTAAGGCAAATATTTTAAAAAAGTGTTATCAGAAATGAGATATTGCCTACAAAGATTCATGTCTTACAGATTAAATTTGAATTCAAATGTGAATTTCTGTTTATAATGAATTTGAATCTGGGCTGGAACTGAGCTAAATAGCCATTGGGCCCAAACTAGTTGTACTGTGATGGTAAAAAAGCCAAGCTGTGTGCCAGCTACAGTTCAAAATCTAGCCGTTTCCAGCTGAATCGGCAGGAAGCCGTTTAAATGGCTGGAAATAGGCAAAGAGCTCGGAAATGCATGCCTTTTGGTGATTGTACATGAAATGATGTCTATTTTGTGAAAACAATTTATCGGTGCCATTTTGGATGACTTTCTCGGTACCGCTTCACAAAAAAATGCTATTTTAAGCACTTGAAAAATTAAAAGTGGGTTTTTTTGTAAAACATGTCGAAATCTTTGTTCGGCAACATTGCTTGCCATCCCACAATGAACGCATGTGCCAATTTTGGGCTCATTTGGACAAACTATGTCATGAATGTGACCAAAACATTGCTCCTTCATCTTGAAAGCTATGAATGTTCGTTCGTGATAGGAAGTTTCTGAGAACACTTTTCCAGTAAAACTTCCGCAACGCAAGTTTATAATTTTTTGTGGTAACTAGGTCACATATGATGACGCTACGCGAAGGTTTTCCATTATTTTGATTTTTTTTGAATCTCGTGTGCTCGTTTGAAAATCTAGTCGAATTCGTGGCCGTGACCGTTCATGTCTAGTGTTTGAATCATGTGGATATTTTGATGTATCTATGATGAAATGGATACTTGTGAATCTAAAAATGAAATTTAGGAAAAATAAAGGGCAAGCTGTGTGACAGCTGCAGTTTAAAATCTAGCCATTTCCAGCTGAATCGACAGAAAGCCATTTAAATGGCCGGAAATAGGTAGAGAGCTCGGAAATGCATGCCTTTTGGTGATTGTACATGAAATGATGTCTACTTTGTGAAAACAATTTATCGGTGCCATTTTGGACGACTTTCTCGGTACCCGCTTCACAAAAAATGCTATTTTAAGCACTTGAAAAATGAAAAGTGGGTTTTTTTGTGAAACATGTCGAAATCTTTGTTCGGCAACATTGTTTGCCATCCCACAATGAACACATGTGCCAATTTTGGGCTCATTTGGACAAACTATGTCATGAATGTGGCCAAAACATTGCTCCTTCATCTTGAAAGCTATGAATGTTCGTTCGTGATAGCAAGTTTCTGAGAACACTTTTCCAGTAGAACTTCCGCAACGCAAGTTTATAATTTTTTGTGGTAACTAGGTCACATATGATGACGCTACGCGAAGGTTTTCCATTTATTTGATTTCTTTTGAATTTCATATGTCAATTTCAAAATACGGTCAAAACAGCGGACATGACCGTTCTTAGATAGGGGTTGAATCTGGTGAAAGTATTGTTGTATCTCTGATAAAATAGGTACTTGTGTACCCAAAAGTGTTTTTCTCAAAAAATCATGAGCAAAGTACGATCCACCTGTAGTTCAAATTTGACCCTCTTCCACCTGAATCGGCAGAAATTTGTCTTTTTACGAGAGGTGGATAGAAACCCTTTGAGACATAAATATTTGGTTATTTGTACATAAAATGTGGTCTAGTATTTTTAAAACATGTAGTGCTCCAATTATGCAACATATTTTTGGTAGGTGCTTCACAAAAAAACCCATTTTTCACATTCGGAAAATGAAAAATGATTTTTTTGTGCAAGGAAAATGAAAAATTTCTTCGGCAACATTGTTCATGGTTCCAAGTTGCGCGTTTGTGCCAAATGTGGGCAAATTTGAACAAACTATGCCGTGAATGTGGCCATAACATTCGTCATTTGGCCTGAAAGCCGTGAATCTTCGTAGATGATAGCTCATTTCCGAGAAGACTTTTCCAATATAATTTCCGTATTCCATGTTTATTATTTTGTATGGATACTAGGACACATATAATGACACAACGCGAAGGTTTTCCGTTTATTTGATTTTTTTAATTTCATATGTCGATTTCAAAATACGGTCGAAGTAGCGGACATGACCGTTGTTAGCTAGGGGTTGAATCTTGTGAATCTATTATTGTATCTCTGATGAGATAGGCACTTGTGTATCCTAAAGTGTTTTTTTTAAATCATGAGCAAACTACGAGGCACCTGTAGTTCAAATTTGACCCGCTTCCATCTAAATCGGCATAAATTTGTCTTTTTCACGAGAGGTGGATAGAAACCCTTTAAGACACAAACAATTGGTTATTTCTACATAAAATTTGGTCTAGTATTTTTAAAAATTGTGTGATACCATTTTTGCAACACATAGTTGATATTTTCTTCACAAAAATACCTATTTTTGATACTCCGAAAATGGCACGTGTCTTGAACCAATCAGAATTCAGAACCACACTCTCCCACGGATTACCCCCTGTAACCGATCTGAGCCGTCCACGCGCTCGCGATCCAACGTCGCTCACTCATGTCTCCTACCGAAACGCACGCACCCACGCTCCAAAATCCAAACCCTAGCAGCGCCTCCTCAAAAAGAAAAAGCCAAACCCTAGCTGCGCCTCCTCACACACATCCCTTCTCTCCCTCGACCCGCCGCCTACCTCTTTCTCCCTCCCCCGATCCAGATCGACGCCGCCGCCGCCGCTCTCACCTCGCCGGCAGGTCCTTCCTCCGCCGCCCCCTCCTCTCCCAGCCCCGGCCATTCTCCCTTCCGCCACCCCTGCTGTCCCAGTCGTCCCGCAGCAGATCGAGCGCGCCGCCCAAACTCGCCGGCGACCGATGAACCGCTACCCAGCAGCCACGGCGGCACGGCCGGCTGGTTCCCCGGCGTGCGCGTGTTTTGATGCGCACCGTTCCGTCGATCTGGCCAGACCGCGGTGGCACGTGACCTAGGGTTTGTGTTTGTCGATCCCCACCGCTGCTGCTGCTTCACCGGCCTCCTCCGCCAGCGTCTGCGCGAGGGTGCCCGACGCCAGGCAGGCCGTGGACGCGCCGTACTTCAAGGCCGGCCGTGCTGCTCCTCCTGCCTGGGTCTTTCCCCGACCACGTCCCCGATCTGCATCCAGCTGCTCCTGCCTGGCCATCCTTAACTTCGCGTGGCAGATGGTGAGTTACAAGCCTCACATGCATCTTGCTTATTCGAGGAACAATGTCGCATCATGGTAAGCTTCTCTTGTCTCTGATCTCTTTTTTATTTGTAAAATTATGGTGCTGGGATTAAACCTATAAACTGCCGGCACTTCTGGGGAGGGTCCTCGGCCTGGTACTGTGCATTCCGGGGCAGACTATCCTGGCCGTCCGTTCCACCCTCCATTAGCTCCTGGCCATTGGATCGTCGTCGCTTTCTGTTTTGCACTCGCTGCCACACCCGGCAGGTCGATGACGTGTGGGGTCTTCAGCGTCCCGGGCCCACGCGCAGCACGTCGTCCGCGTCGCCGTTTCTTTCCCGAGAATTACTGTCGCGCGGTGGATAGCGACGCCAAGACCTCCCGTCGCCCCGCGCGCCAATCCCCTCGCGTCTCTCTCCCCCAATCCCCTCTCCTCTCGCAAACCCTAGCTCATCCCGCATCTCGTCCTCCAGCTCGTCTCTCTTCTCGCGCCGCCGCCAAGCTCCGTCCTCCCGTCCCCTCCTCTCTCCCGCTCCCGTCGCAGGCCCTCGCTGCCACGGAGGAGAAGGAGCACGGCTGCAGCGTCGGTCGGCGCGAGCGTACAGGAGGCAGCCGTGGTCTCTCTTTCAGGCAGCAGCGGACACTTTGCTCGGATTTGCCTGGTTTTGTGATGGCCTTACGCGTCGACGATGCGTATGGTTGAGGTGAGTTCGTACGCCGACCGATTCTCGCTTTCTTCCCTCCTGTTCTTGCTTGATCTATGATGTCTTTGTTGCTCGATCTACACCTTCTTTGCTTACCTTGTTCTAATCTCGTCTTCCTTTCTCGCAGATCTAGGAAGGTCACCGCTTTCTTCGCCTTGGAGCCATTCTGGGGGTACGTCGTCCACGTTCGCCTCCCATGCCTTTTCTTGCGTCCTGCCTGTTTGTTGAAATGCCTGCTCGCGCTCTTCCTCGGCTTATGGCGTCTTGTTGCTCGATTCACGCCGTCTTTGCTCACCTTGTTCTGACCTCATACTCCTTGCTTGCAGATATAGGCAGGGCACCGATTTCTTCACCTCGGAGCAATTCTGGGGGTACGTGCTCCACCTTCGCCTGCGTCCTTGACCCACGTGCTATGTGTTTGCTGAGATTGCTACTAACTCGTCCTTTTCGTAGGTGGTTCTGGCCATTCATTCCTCGTGCTGTGCGTGATTTGTTCGTGCTCGACCGTGTGCTGTTTCGTCTCCACCGTTCAAAGGTTTGTCACTGTCACCTGGGTGGTATCATGTGGGGAATTATTATTTTCATGCTTATATTTGCCTCTCTTTTACAGTATGTGGTCATGTTTTGCCCTGGCCATCTCGTTTAGCTCTTTTTTGTTAGTGCTCTTTCATATTTTGTTCTTGTGTTTTAGTTGGCAGATTGACGCTGTTTGTGGTATGGTAACAAATTGCCTTGCCACTTCGCTCTTTTTTTTTTTTTGTTCAGTGCAATGTGTTAGCAGGATATTGCAATTGAGTTTGCCTACCAACGGAGTAGGTGCAGATTGTCTGTTCTTCATAGTCAGAATCAGAAGTAGTTAGCCACTTGTAGTAACGGCTATCATGTGTGATGTGTCACATCCTTTCCCTTTTTGTCTCTTGATAAAGAAATGAGTTTTACTGCTTATCACCACTGCGCCTGTCCTTCTCACGAGGATAGAACTGAAAAAACAAAACTTAATTATAATGTGTTTTTTGGGTATTGCATCACTAGAAATATGCAAACTGAGGTATTCTTTCGCCTATTTACTACTTGTCTTTTCTATGGATGAAATTGTCTGGATAGTTTTGCTTTTTTAGGATGCCTTTCTGCTGGTGTTTTTGGTACGAGGTTCTTTACCTTGTTGTTTTGTTTCTTTGCCTTATGTTTCTATTGTTTATACAGGTCCAGCAGGTTCAGGGTGTTTTCCTCTGTCGGCTGCTCATCTCGAGGTGAACTTCTTGGGCACCAAAGTTATATTGTACATATATAGATGATGTATGCCTATGTTTTGGTGTTATATTGTTACTTACGGTTCTTTTCTTCATACGGCTTATGTCCGTGCGTTGTGTTTCTATGTTCTACGATGCTCTACAGGATGTGTGCGGTCGTGTCGTTCGTCGTCCCTATTTTAGAGACGCTTGCAGTTCGTTGTGCTTTGCCGGCGTTGTTTTACTTGCGTGAGGTGACCGAGGATGGATCGGTTTTAGCTGGTGTAGAGCTTGAGCTTCCTTCGGAAGGTGCCGGCGCAGTGTCGCGGAGGCATTTTTTTTGGAGCAATTCTTGCCGTGGCTGCGCCGGTGCTTATGATCATGCTGCCATGCAGGCGATAAGGTTTTTGCAGGGGATATATGGGTTCGTTGTCCGAGACTACAATTATGCAAGTATGAGGGTTTATAGAGAGACTATGCGTTCCGCTATTCTCGTTGCTGTTTGTGCTGCTAGGTACTCTGAAAGATTAGAGAGAGAGGCCTCTGTAAGACCTGTTGGCCAGTGTACATTAGACTGGAATTTATTGTGCTCTTACCTCATGGCGTCCATGAGTAATGTGTAGACTCTGTAATTATTTCTTGTATTCAAAACGGTGTTATTGCTGTTAGTGGTGTTTGTATAATGACTTCTGGTTTGTGTTGAAATGCTTTACGTGCCAGACATTGTCTTTTTGCTGCTGCTGTGTTGCCTCCTTCTATAAAATGGTATTCGTCATCGTGCGTGCAGTCATTTTTCCCTGCCGTGTTCTTGCAATGCGTCGGTTTGTGCAGAGGCATGTTGTGTTTTATACACAAAGAACAGCTTAGCCAGGCGTTCACCTCCTTTTAAGAGGCCCGTGGGCTTTCGTGTACTATTTATGGGTCTGAACCCGCTTTAAAGAGGCCCAGCCTTTAAAGAGGCCTGTCAACTTACTATGGCCCAGCCTTTGAAGAAGACTATAAGCTTTGTTTTCTTCTTGGGCTTTCATTGGATAGGCTCTTGTGATTCTTGTTACCTCAACTTTCTTGTTGGAGTTTTTTTTATTACGGTTTAGATAATTAGTATAGTTATCTTTTCTTCTTTTGGATTTTGCTATTTTCTGGTTCTGGTCCTGTCAACTTACTATGGCCCAGCCTTTGAAGAGGACTGTAAGCTTTCTTTTCTTCTTGGGCTAACTTTGTTTTCTTTTTGGAATTTTATAAAGCATACCTAACACAATGGATAGGCTTATGCTTCGTTTTGCCGGCACAGTGTTCTTATGGTTCTTATTGTTCCAGCTAAGGGTGTTTTGGTTATTTCTTACTCTAGGTTTACTGCTGTGTCAGGTATTTCTATGGCCCAGTCTTTTAGAGTTGCCCATGAACTTATCGGTGGTTCTTTTGATTTGCTCAGTCTTCATCGTCCTATGATGTAGGTGTATATGCGAGTGCTTTGGATATGAATTCTCTCACGGCTATATTCTAGCGTAAGCGCTATGGATGGTCGTCGTCCTGTCGGCCGCCGACGCAAGGCGGTTGGTGGTGTGCCTCTTGTGCCCTTGCCTCGTGCTTCTCGCTCTAAGAAACCTGTGGAGTCACCAGAATGCCCTCCTCTTCTACCTCGTGCTTCTCGCTCTAAGAAACCTGTAGTGTCACCGGGACGCCCTCTTGTGCCTCGGAGGGGGGGTGCTAGGTTGCCTGTTGGAAGTCCATTTCCCTGTAAGAAGCCACCTCCACCGGACTTTGCTGGGTACATTGCTTCGGGTCTTCCCAAGAGAAAATGTATGCCCCTGCTGCTTTTCACTTTTGCGGTGCCCGGTTTTTTATATATACTGCCTTATTGATGTGTTTGCTTGTCTGTTGTATTTGTTATTGCTGTAGACAATGGTTTCTTACCTGTTTTTAGCTCGGAAGTTACTGCCACCAATCGAAAAAAACGCAAGATCATACATGATAGGTGGTGTGGTCGTACGGCAGGTGCTTATTTAGTTCCATTTTGTTCCTTTGCTTTTGTTTGTTTTCTTAGGCTTATCTTGTGTTTACGACGCCGTTTGTGGTTTGGGTTACTGTTTTTTTACAGATACCCTGTTTGCCTCTCCCTTAGAACCTTCATGGGTTGGTTTCACAGACGAGGAGGTTGATATTTTAAAAGGTAATACAAGGGATGATTTGTTTGCGCTTCTCTCATCTTAGGAGAGTCTGTTGTCTTACGTGTACGTCTAAGAACAAACTTTGCTCTAGCTGCTTATGTAGGAAGGTCTTTCTATGGAGGACCAGCTTTTATGTGCCGTCACTGTAAGTCAACCTACTGGTGCGGTGAAAGGGTGCGGTCGCGGTCCAAGTCTGCGGTTCCGGAGGAACGCTTTGTTTACAATCTTTGCTGCAAGGGTGGAAAAGTGTTCATTGATCCTTTCAAAAAACCTCCTCAGTTTCTTCTTGACCTCTTAAAATTTGATGGCCCCCCACAGGCCAAAGCATTCATTGCAAAAATTCGTCAGTATAACTGTCTATTTGCTTTTACTTCGATGGGGGCAACCATAGATCGATCGATAAATAATGGTGGCGGTCCAAACATTTTTAAAATCTCTGGCGCTATATGTCATCGGTTGGGATCTCTTTTGCCTGAGGAAGGAGATACTCCAAAATTCGCTGAGCTTTATTGTTTTCATGGTGGAGATGAAATTGACAATCGAATTCAGGCTTTGAGCAGGGAAGATAAAATTCTGGGGTCATTAGATAGAGGTATTGTTGATGGTCTGATGCTGATGCTAGACGCTCATAATTCTCTTGTAAAAAAGTTTCGCATGGCTAAAGAGATTTTGCTTGAAAATAAATTTGCTGAAGTTTCTATTCGTTTAGTTGCTCCTGGCAAAGATGATGGCCCACAGTTTAGTCTTCCTTCTACAGATGAGCTTGCATGCTTAGTTGTTGGCGAGTTAACATTGGAGACTCCTTCTCGTGATATAATAGTCCGTGGTAGAGGAGCTCATTTGCAGCGAATTTCATCATTACACCCTGCTTATATGGCTTTACAATACCCTCTACTCTTTCCGTTTGGTGAACGTGGGTTTCAGCTTGGTGTACCTTATAGGGCAGTAGATCCTTCGGACCCTAAAAAAAGAAAGAACATGACAATGCAGGATTACTATTGTTTTTGTTCACACTATAAAGAAGGCCAGCATAATCCATATTTGTCTTGTGGTCTGTTGTCTGATCAAGCGATTGTAGATTCTCGTGTATGCATAGATGAGGCAAGATTAAAATTTATTTTGCTATCGAACAATGATTTGAGGGCTGAGAATTTGCAAGGACTTGTGGATGCGGTTGGAACAGGCCGTATGGATGGAAGTTCAGTTGGTAGAAAAAATATATTGCCCTCTTCTTTTAATGGTGGCCGCCGTTATATGATCGAAAATTTTCAAGATGCAGTGGCTATCTCTCGTGTGCATGGCTGTCCTGATATTTTTTCTACATTCACGTGTAATCCCAAGTGGCCTGAGATAATAGAAGCCCTTTCTGTTGAACCTGGACAAAAACCACACAATAGGGCTGATATTTCAGTTAGGGTTTACCATATGAAGCTTAACGATTACCTTCGTGACATTAGATCTGGAAAGGCATACGGCAAGATTGTTGCAGGTGATACAGCTTGTTGCTGCCTTTCTTTTTAAAGTCCTATTTGCTCTTTGTTTTTTAACTTCACTTCCCTTTCACAGTGTTGCACACTGTGGAATTTCAGAAAAGGGGGTTGCCGCATGCACATATACTTACTTGGCAAGACAAAGACGAGCGAGGCGAGCTTAGCCCTGCTTTGATTGATTCGTTCGTGTGTGCTGAAATACCTGACCCCGTGGTAGATCCTCTTGGGTATGCCCTTGTTGCTGAGTTCATGATGCATGGACCATGTGGGGAGGACAACCCTAAGTGTCCATGTATGCAAGATGGCTTCTGCTCGAAAAAATTCCCTAAAGAATTTCAGGAAGAAACATCCATTGATGAAAAAGGTTTCCCTATCTATAGGCGTCCAGATAATGGCCGATTTATCATGAAAAACAAGGTTAGGCTTGATAACAGGCATGTTGTACCCTATAACATGGCAATGTTGAAAAAATATCAAGCTCATTTAAATGTTGAGTGGTGTAACAAAACACATGTCATAAAATATCTTTATAAGTATGTTACCAAGGGCCCTGACTTTTCGAAAGCTCTGTTTGATAGGATTAGAAATTCTGATGATCCAAATGATGAGGGAATAGATGAAATTGAAGAGTATAGAGCATGTCGTTATGTATGTTCCTATGATTCTTTCTGGAGATGTTATGGGTACGACATACACAGCAAAACCCCTTCTGTAGAAAGACTTGCTGTTCATTTGCTAAATAAACACATTGTTCGATTTCGTGCAATGACTAAGCTTAGGACTATTGTTGCTGATCCCATGCTTAAGAAGACCATGTTAACAGAATGGTTTGTTGCTAATGCTAAATACAAAAGTGCCAGATCCTTGACCTACTGTGACTTTCCCAGTAAATGGTCTTGGAATGCACAGGGTAAGAAATGGAGGAAACGAAAACGGGGCAAGAAGATTGGTAGGATTTATTATGTGCATCCTTCAACTGCTGAACTTTATTTTCTTCGAATGCTGCTAATGATTGTGAAAGGCGCACAGTCTTATGCTGATGTTAGGAGTTATAATGGGGTTGTGTATAAGACATTTAAAGATGCTTGTAATGCCAGGGGTTTACTTGGTGACGATAATGAGTGGTTTCAAGCATTTGAGGAGGCTTTGAATTGGGGTATGGGAAAGCAGCTGCGTCAACTATTTGTTACTATGATTCTTTTTTGTGGAATCATTGATGAAAATGCTTTTTTCGAAAAATACTGGGTTCATATGGCTGACGACATCCAGTATAGGATCTGTAATGATCGTCATGATCCTTCATATAGTGTTCCTGCTGATCAGCTCAAAAACTTGCTGTTAGATGAGTTGAGTCTTGTTTTTGCTAAGAATGGTTCTAATATTTTGGATCATAACCTGCCTCTAAAATCTGTCTACGATAGCAGTTCGTGTGACGGCAACATGATTAGTGATGAGCTTTGTCAGGATTTTGAATCGCTTATTGAAACTGCTGAATCTATGCTGAAAAAATTTAATGTAGACCAGGAAAAGGCTTTTAAATCGATAATAGATCTTGTGAGGGAGAACAAACCTGGGTTATTTTTTGTTTCAGGACATGGTGGTACTGGAAAAACTTTCCTTTGGAATACTCTTGCTGCGTATCTTCGAGGGTTCAAAAGAATTGTTTTAGCTGTCGCTTCTTCAGGAGTTGCATCACTGCTGCTTCCTGGAGGTAGAACAGCACATTCTAGGTTTAAAATTCCTATTGATCTGGATGATAACGGAGTGTGTGACATTCGGAGGTCTACTAAGCTAGCGAATTTGATTCAGTCAGCATCTCTTATTATTTGGGATGAAGCTTTGATGACACATAGGAAATGTTTTGAGGCACTTGATCGAACCTTGCGTGATATCTTATCTGATCATGATCCTTCACTAGCCGATGTTCCGTTTGGTGGAAAGATAGTCGTCTTGGGTGGCGATCTTAGACAAATTTTACCTGTTATTGAGGGGGGAACCCGGTCTCAGGTTGTCAATTCTGCCATTACAAATTCTCCTCTCTGGAATCATGTGACGGTTCTTCACCTTACAATTAACATGCGTCTAGCTGTCCAGACTGAGGATCCTAATGTGCAGGCTGAGGCAAAAGCTTTTGATCAGTGGGTGTTAAACATTGGCAATGGCACCATTCCTGCTGTTGCAAGGGAGGGGGAGTCTGCCCCTACTTGGATAAGCATTCCCAGCGAACATTTGGTTCAGACTGATGGCCCCACAATCCCAGCTATTGTCGATGCTGTTTATGTAGATTTCCTAAAGCGTTTCGCTGATCCAAAGTATTTGAAAGAGAGAGCGATTTTAACACCGACGAATGATCAGGCTATGACCATCAATGATCATGTTCTTTCTATGGTACCTGGTGAGGAAAGGGAATACTTAAGCTGTGACTCGACGGGAAACTCATCAGATGGAGCTCGTAACATAGATATTTTTTATCCTGTTGAGGTTTTAAATACCATAAAAGTAAATAACTTTCCTTATCATAAGCTGGTTCTTAAAAAAGGTGTGCCAATTATGCTACTTAGGAACATAAGCCAGGCAACTGGTCTATGTAACGGCACAAGGCTTATTGTTACTAGGCTTGCTCAAAAGCTCATTGAGGCTGTTGTGATGACTGGTTCCAATATCGGAGATATAGTTTATATACCAAGGATATGCTTGACTGTTAGAGATCCTAAGTGGCCTTTTACTTTGCACCGGCGACAGTTTCCCATTAGGATTTCATATGCCATGACAATTAACAAAAGCCAGGGACAAACTCTTTCGTCCGTTGGTCTTTATCTGAAAACTCCTGTCTTCACCCATGGCCAGTTTTACGTTGCTGTCTCGCGCGTTACCTCTAAAAAGGCACTCCATATATTAGTTGAGAATGAAGATGGTACCTGCGGTTCTGAGACTAGAAATATTGTGTTCTCTGAGATTTTCGAATCTCTTGTAGATAAATAGTACTGCTCACTATTCTAATTACATAACTATGTATGTTACGTACTTTTGTCTACTGCAGGCTTTTGACCTATGTCTTTTGGACAGTTACTTCTGCCTTTTGACCTATGTCTTTTGGATGATTACTTTTGGGTGCATGCTCTGTCTACTTATCTTTTATACATTTGCTTTTGAATCACTGGTTGATTTTGTTATCTTGCTCTGTTTATACATGTAGTGCTATCGTTTCCTCCCAGGTATAGATTGGTGTTCCTTCCATTCAGTTTGCCTATCCATTGACAGTCCTTATCTTTTTAATCGTGCTTGTCATGTTTTTTGTAGATGGCGATCAACAGGCTTTCTGAGCTTACCATTGGTGATGACCAGAGTACCATTTGCGTCCTTGTTTCTCGCCGCTCGCATTTCCGTGGCGGAACTGATGAAGGACCCATCATCCATACTGATCTTGTCCTGATTGATAGTGAGGTGGGTCCTATAGTTTTAGACACGACAAGCATTGTGTTCTGTCACCGCATTTGGGACTATGCCTTTGTTTTTGCTCAGTCTAATGCAGCTGGTGTTTCTTCAGGGAACTTACATGCATGCTCAGGTCCCTTCGATTAGAGGCACGGCAGAGCGCCTCAAAGATGTGATTCAGGAAGGCAAGGTCTATGTTGTTAAGAAGTTCTTAGGTAAAGAATCAAAGACAACCTATAGGCCTGTGGAGGGACCTGTAATGGTGCAGTTTACAAGATATACCATGGTTGAACCAAAACCTGGGTTGGAAGACTCTTTTCCTTTCTGCACATACAGCTTGACTGCTTTCGGAGATATCCCAAAGCCCAGCCAGTACCCTGAACGTTTCGTTGGTTAGTTCTATATTCTGACTTATACTCCTTCCATTCAGTTATCCATCTAAACCTATGTCTTCCTTAGTTGTGCTTTCTATAGCTCAATTTCAGCTTATGTGGTTAACTTGTGTTTTCTGATTTGTTCTATTGCAGATGTTATAGGCAGGATTACTATGGTTTCTGATGTGATATCTGTTCAGTCCATGTATCAGACGGCATCTTCAAACACAAGGACTATCATGTTGGCTGACCTGCTGTGAGTTCTTCTGCTTGCTATCAACTTTGCTTTCTGCCCGTTGTAAGTGCCGCTCATCAGCGTTTCTTACTGTTATTGTGGGTGTCGTTATACAGAGGCCAGGAGATGAGGATCATTCTCTGGGGTGACCGTGCTGTTGAATTTGACGGAGAAGCAGTCTGTGCAATGGGTGCTAAAGAACCAGTTATAGCTATATTCGTGGGCTTGCTCCCTAAAGTGGCTAAAGGTAATTGCTAGGATCCTTTCTTCTTTATGGCCTTCGATAACTATTTCTGTTGCTCAACTGCTATGTGTTTTCTTTGCTGCTTAGCTGTTTGGTTATTCTCTATTTGCTGCCTCTGTTCAAATCTGTCTTATCGCTATGCCCATGCCTAATTGATTAGATATTGGTTGTTTCTCATTCTGTTATGTTGCTGTAGGTGTTAAAGGCCTCAGTGGGAGTGCTCCCTGCCGCTGGTACATCGATGAAGATATCCCTGACATTAACTCCTTCCGTGCAAGGTTTATATTACATAGCCTGACGATTTTGTCTTTGTTTTATGTTGATTTTATCCAGCTTTCTGATGTCGTTTGGTATTTTATTTCTGCAGTCTTGGAGAGCAGTTCATTCCCCTGGCTTCCTATGTTCCTACAGGGCCAGGTGCTCTCGTGTCTAGGGCTCAGGAGAAGCCGACTGATAAGACCGTCAAAGAACTCACCGACCTTGATCCTTTTGTTGACATGGTAAGCGCTTGCTGTTTTTCTGGTTCAGCACATGGTCTTTTGTGGTACAGCGTATCATTCATCTGGGCTGTTTCTTTTCTCTAGGACAAGCGCTTTCTCTGTACTGTGACTATTGACAGGCTCGGTCCTGATCAGCGTTGGTGGTTCCCTTCATGCACCACCTGCCGCAAGTCATCTAAACATACTGGCTATCAGTATAGATGCTCAGACGATACCTGCTCCTCTGTTGATGCCGACCCAACGTTAGAACCTTCAACATTTATTCCTTTGATTTATTGCTTGCTGCTGCTTCTGAGGTGATAACTTAATTTCCTCTTAATTTTCAGGTACTGTGTTTCTGTCTTCGCGTCTGATGGCACGTCGGAAGCTGAATTTGTGATGTTTGACAAGGTCGCGGCTGGTGCTATCGGGAAACCATTGATTAGTATACTTCGTCAGAGGTATCCTGGTTGTGCTACTGTCGATGAAATGGCCAACCTTGCCAGGCATGATGTCAATATTCCGCCTCAGATAACTCATCTCGTTGGCCAGAAATACAAGCTCATGGTCTCCATATCCAAAAAATGGAAGGTTAAAAATGCAGAGGAGTTGTCTTTCCAGGTCAATAGAATTGAAGAAACCTACAAACCTGAGTTGCCTGCCTTTGTTACTGCTTTTGCTTCTGGGTCTGGCAAGGATACATCAATCACTCGTATTTCTGGTGAAAAACTTCCTGTCTTACCACCGGTGCTATTGCCTGGATTAAACATGTCTCCTGCTGCGAGTCGTGCAGTTGGTTCTCCTGCCTCTCAGGTATAGCTCATACAATACATTCTTTGCCTGTTGGGTTGATTGACACGTTTTATGCCCTTTTTCTAAATGATAATTTATTTGTCCTCAGATACACACACCTCCTTCTACTGGCAAGATCACCCCCTCAACTCCATCTCCATGGTACTGAATTCTGAAGTGTTGTGGAATTGTATAGTTCTTTTCCATTTGTTTTCTTCATTCTCTTGCCATCCTATCATTTATTGCAGCAGCGCTGTTGCCCCGAGGCGTGGCGCAAAGCGCTCTTTGTTTGGTAAATCTTCCAAAAGAAACAATGACGCTGTTCTAGAGGATCGTACTTCATCTGCCCAGGTGCTGGGTGTTTGTTTTCCTATATACTGATTATCTCTGTAAACCCTCGCTACTCTTCCTCTGACTTGTTTTCGCTTGGTAAATCATTTAGGGTGCTGTGGAAGCTATGGTTGTTGATCCTTCCTCGACCGTTGGAGAGAAAGGTGCTGATGTGGTGACCCCTGAGCCCATAAAGATTGTGGTGGATGATCCTTCCAAAACCGTTGAAGAGAAAGATGCTCATGACCTGCCCCTTAAGACCAAGAGGTAAGTTTTAAGTGGTTATGATTACTGCGATGTTTCTGATATATTAGTTCAGCTCCAGGGATCATATTTTCCCTTTTCATGCTGTGCACATGCCAGCCCCTACCTATTTCATCTGTTGGAGATATATTTAGTGGACTGTTTCCTCGTGCAGCAAGCCGCCGTCAGGTGGCAAGGGGTCTGGAGCAGTGAAGAAGCAGAAGTAGTTCTTTGCCTGCCGTGCTTGCAGGTGTCGTTTGTAAATAAGGTGACTGATGACTGCATTATGTATGTTCTTTCTACTCTTCAGTAGAAATATGTTTGTCTGATTTTTTCTTATTTTCTGTGGTAACCAGGTTATATTCCGTACAACCCTTTCTTCCTATACGGTTCTTGTTACGAGATTAGCTCACAAGAAACAGGTGAAGGGTTTTTAGATGGTTCTCTGCTGCTATCTGCATCGACGTCCGCTGGTCCTCAGCGTGTCTTCCCCATACATCGTCGAGCCTTGAAGACAGCCTTATCGCCTTATCGAGCGACTTTTGCATCTGCATGGCCTGTGATGGCCTTGTTGTTTGCCTCCATAGTGCTGTTGGATGTATCTTTAATGCTGCATCATAGACCTCATGTGATTACTGCTTGAATGCACTGTATGGAGGGTATTTTGTGTAAATGTATGCTTGTCCAGAAGCATGCTTTTGTAAGTAGAAACTAATGAGAGTAGGGAAAACGACCTACTAGACCTATGTCAGCACAATCCGATGCTTGAACTAATGAGTTTTATTACCCCTGCTTTACAATGTGTGTCGGACAGCAGTCATCTCTGTCATGTAATAGGTTAAGACAAGTATTAGGAATGCAGATATGAAGGACTCCTTATATGTATAATATTGTGGCATCTGTCCACTTATTTCTGATGTGTTTATAAATGTCGTTCCATGTGAAGTCGATTTATAGTTTCACTGCAGCCTTTAAATCTAACAGGTTGATTGTTAGATTGAAACCAAATCAGTATGCGGTGGTGTTTAAATATGACCTTTTAATGAAAAGAGTTAATTGGTTCTCTTTTTAGGTGATTTTCCTGTGGAAGCTTACACGATAATGTTTACGAGGACGAGGGAGGCCGCCGCCGCGCTTGAGTCCAGCTTCCTGCACCGAGGTGACCTGTTTTTCTTTCTATTCCTCTTGATTTGTTCAGCAACCGCCCCCAACATATTGGGCTACAGTACCTTGACCGGACATTCATCTTTATTTATGCAGATCATCTAAGCATACAGTGTCTGGGGAGGATTGCTCCAGCCTGCAAGTGGTTTGGGATCTTTTGGGGGAGCCGTCTTCTGAACAGTGAATGACATGCTATCTCCTTTCCTCTTGAGAGAAGATTAGCACAGGTATATAGCCTAAGCTTGACAAAGTTTAATTTATTCATGGTGATAGCTATTTCTGTTCTGGATATACATGATTTGAACCCATACTGCAAAACAGGCTTGTATGAGTATTCTAACAGAAGATTGTATTGTGCATTCCAGAGAATTGTTCCTGTTGGTCTTGCACAATATAGAGCATACTCGACAGATGAAGTCATAAGCTCTTCCTTGTGCACTATTGCTCGGTGGAGGCAACCTACCGTGGAGCTCGGCAGAGGGTGCATGGGTGCCGGTGTCTTACCCAGGACACGACAGTGCAACGCAGTGCCCGCAGCTCCTAGCGAACGCTCACCACAGGCTCAAGTAGAAGATGAGTGCGCATCCAGGTTTGTGAAATTGGTCATAGAAGTGGTGTTATTGTGAAATGTTAGGTGACTGTAATGGTAGGTGTTTTATATTGGTTATAGGAGTGGCAGTTTCTTGGCTATTAGCACAAATGCTTGACAATAGTTACATTTTTGTGAAGTAGTGTGGAACCAAGAATGGCACTGATATATGCATAGTGATGATCTGCTTTTGAAGGACTGGACAAATGAATGAAAAATTCATACAGTTATCCAAAGTGTAGGTATTTTTTTTGCTTTAAAAAAGGAATCTGCAAATTGATCTCTATTGCTAGAGCAGTTTTGTTCTGTGTCCTAACCATCACTACTTATGTTCAGCTTCTTTATCTTTGCCTTCCGATACTTCTTAATCTGGTTAGGTCTTTAATTGGCTAGGATTCTAAGATGGCATCCTAGACTAATATGTAGTAGCATTTTTGGTATGCCCAAATCTAAGTACTTGTTGTTTAGTTACTTTTTCTGCTATCAAGTGTTTGGTAATCTTTCCCTTTCATTTCCGTATCCGATGAGTGGGATAAACATCATGATATATTGCTTATCGCCTTTCATTTGCTGGATACTTATGTTTGCTATCAAGTCCTGTCACTACAAATTGTATTGTGATTAGTGTTGCAAGTGAGTTGCAACTGATAATCTTTCCCTTTCATTTCCGTATCCGATGTCCAGGACTAACGTAGCAGTAGGCGACGACACTATATCTCGAGAATTTCATGACCATTGAGTCGCGGAGGAAGCAGAGAGTTAAGGTGGTCATCGCTGGTGCGTGTGGTATGATCCCTTCTCCTCCAACTTCTGTCATTTTACAGTACCAGGTTCCTTCATTGTACTGAATCATGGATATGGTCATAGTTAATCTCATTGTTCGGGAATTCGTTAACTGGTAACGGCTCGGTCGGCCACTGAATAGGGATTAATCGGCGAATCGGCCGATTAACTGAATTAATCGGTCGAGCATTATTCGGTCGAGAAAACAGGACATGACAATATTTTGGCAACTTATATATAGTTTTTCTGTGTTATTTCATACTCATCAGCCTACCAATGAGGAGATCAAGCCTATCTATCTTCTTTTAGATCTTGTCTTGCCGCCTGATGTATTTTCCCAGCATATTTAGTTATATTAGCTGCAATCTGGTTGTACTTGGGATTGCCTTTTTCTTTTTCAGCTATACTGCATAATGAAAAGTTAAATGGACTGTTAAATTTTGATGTGAAGGTCCTGCATTAGCTACATAGCCATCAATGCTGCTTTTTATTTGAAGCTTGGGAGTTCAGATATGGAACTGTACAAGAAATATGAAAAATATAATTTTCTTCACTTGTTGTGTTGCAGGATTCAGAATTGTTTATGATCTGAAATATCTCACGTCAGAAGCCAGAGAAGTAAGCAAGAGAGGTAATGGCTTGAATGCAGTAAAGTTTTGGCTGTGCATTTGGGCTTGTGCCATTTACAGTTTTGGTTGATATTGTGGTTTGCTTGCTTCAGGGATGTGATTGAGGTTTCAAAGTTGGAGCAGAGAGTTGAGAAGTGGTAATGGCGCATGTGCCTTCAATTTTGCACTCCCTGGTGATGTTTGACGCTGCTGCTCCCTTTTATCAGGTGAATACTACCTAAACTATAATGAGATGGGTCTTTTATTAGGTGATTTTAGTTATCTAGGGTCAATTTTCTTTCAGCTCTTGGCTGGACAGAACTACCTGATGCCCACCCAATGATTAATGTCTGCGACCATTTTTGTTTTGTTCCAGATCTGACTTACTATCTGTACACAAATAACATGTCAGGTTTATTGAAGGCTATCTACAGAAAATAGGTAATCTTATATAACTCTATGTTATTTTTGTATGGTTCTTCTGATGTGTTGAGTATATGAATGGTTTTTCCCTTTTGTATGGTTTGTAGGTGAACCTGGGAAATGCTCTGTTGGTAGTGCGGCAGCTACTTATGATGAGTGCCCTGAAGAATCCATTGAGGGTTCAATTTGTCTGTTCGATCTCTCCTCAATTTTGAGCAGTCTCAACATTATAAGCTGCAACATTACTCTTCTTTTCAAGCAAAGCTTTATGATCAGGAATACAAAGTGGCCAGGTTTCTCTAATAAGGAGACACTGTGTCCCAAGTTTACTAGCTCAATGTACGTATATGTATATTGTATATACTTTGCAGCAAGTGGTGATCCGAGCTTGTTCCTCTCTTCATTTCTTACGATCCACATAACTTCTTTCTTACCTGGCTGTCTATACCTACAACAGAAATATAAGGCATATCAATTTTTTTATGAACTGTCTGTTGGAGCTTTATTCCCTTGATTTTCACAAATCAGATGAAAGGGCAGTAATTTCTGGGACAACTGAGTGTTATTCTTAGTGTCTTCTCTAATGCATGCTCATATAAGGTGCTTTTCTCTGGCTATCGTAAATCTGATCATATAGTGTCCTATGATTAATTGCAACTGAAAACATTTCTTGGTTTTGTACCCTAACATTTCTATAAGAAAATTTGCATCCTAAGTTGCCATCAATTACCCTGACTATTTTGATTTAGCTTCCAACTTGCTGAAATGATTTTCTTTTTATCTTTAAGTAAAGGTGTGACTTACAATGCTCTGAAAGAAAAAGCAGAAACAGAAGCATAGAACTGCGAAGTAACATACTGCTCTGAAAGAAGTTTTGATTCGGTGTTTTAATTCTGTAGGATTGCCTTTTAGATACTATAGGAGACTGGGAGGTTCCATTCATTGGTCTTTCCAAGGTTGGTTTCCTAGGGAGTGAACTGCAGTAAATTTCATAAGTTGGTTCAGAAGCCACAATCTTTCCAAGGTGATTATCCCCTCCCCGCCCCCTCCATAGAACAACTCTCCTATATATTTTTTATTTGTTACACATTTGCTGAACTGCTTAGTTTAAACGACACTCGATAATATAATTGTTGAGTTCTCTAATGGTAAGCCTCTTAAGAAAATTTGTGTATAAGTTTAATTGAGTTTACGAGCGTGTTTATATTTAATCTATCCTTCCCTACACAATATCCTTGGAAATTTTAGACATGAAAGCTGCGAATAAACTACATTACAGAGATGATTTAGAAGGACAATTCTCTAGGACCACTGTATAATTTTTTATGTACAATGATGAAACTTGATATATGCACTGGCAAAAGATCATTCCATGACTCTTAGATCATAATTTCCATCTCAACCTGTTATAACTTCTATGTACTTCAGGTATAACATAGTGCACTGAACAACAACTGTGATAAGCGATAACAAATTAGTTAGAATGTTACGATCAAACCGCTATTTTTATCTGTACATTAGCCTCTGCTTTTGCTCCCAGTAGACTGCATATGTGTAATAAGATAATTAGACAAGTTCATATCCAATTCAATTTTCATTAAGACTAAGAGGAAGTACATATTTTTATCATCTGGTCTTTTCCATCGGCAATGTGTGAATTCACAATATTGCATATGTAGAATGGTGGCTTTAGTTGATCTTGAGCACATAATTTCTTCTCACATGATCTTTGATATAACATGTAATTTGACTATTAGTATTAAATATTTGCATACAAACTACACACACCTTCAATTAATTATACACTTTCGTGAACAACTGTGAAATTAAAACAATTGACCTAAATATATTTAACTTAAGGCGACCCTACAGTTTTGCTTTCGGCACCTGCGCCAGTGGCGCAACGGGTCATCTAGTTGGGTGGTAAGAGGAGAGAGCTAGACAAAGTTTTGAAGCTAGGTGGGCTCGTGGCTGGCAGCAAAGAAGTAGAGTAGATCAATCAGGAATGATCCTTGCAAGGAAAGACACACATGTGTGCTCTGTATGTAACGGAAACTGAAACTGCTACTGAATTACCTTGTTATATGATTTTTGCTAGCATTCCTATCTACTGAACCATGAGAGAAACATCTAACCATAGCTATGCAAATTCTTGGAGACATGGATACGATCAATTGGTCAAATAGATGCGACACATTAGGATCTTAACTGAACTTGACCAAAACTGGACATTTGAGATGAGTTAGCAGCTGCTGGTTTGTACTGGTGGCTGGTAAATTAGAAGATATTCTGGATATGATAATTTGTAAATACAATATGATCTGTATATTAGAAGATGTTTTGCTACAGAATTGTCATTGATGGTAGAGCTTGTGTGACTAGTATAGTAGATGTGTTGCACTGTTTTGTTAGCTCTTCAGCATCCTCTTATTTTTTTGATTGTTGTATGGCGATAAAATTCATTTTATTTGCATTATTTGTTTTGTCGGTACGGGCATATCAAGCACTGCGCCGACGGCAGGCAGGCTGTGGACGCGCCGTACTTCAGGGCCGGCCGTGCTGCTCCTCCTGCCTGCGTCTTTCCCTGCCATGTCCCCGATTTGCATCCAGCTGCTCCTGCCTGGCCTCCTTAACTTCGCGTGGCAGATGGTGAGTTACAAGCATCACATGCATCCTGCTTATTCGAGGAATCAAAACCCGTGCTGCTCTGTACTGTTTAGTGTAGTTTGTCCGAGGAAGAGATCATGAGCTTACTCAGTTCAGTTGTTTCTTGCTGTAAGATGTTGCTTTTATTTGTTGCTTAGTACTCCTGGAGTACTTGCTTAGTATAGATTTAATTCTTGATGCTCTCTACTGAACTTGCAAAATTTAGTCTGTTTGTGCAAGTACATATACTCAGTGAACTTGCAAAATTTAGTCTGTTTGTGCAAGAATGTTGAACATACAATTTTTTATCAAATCAAATCATAGTTGGAGTAATCTGTTAGTGCACGTCATGAAATTAATAAGTTGAGTTAGGTTTCACAGGGCTATACTTGGTTTTGATGTCTCCATGTTTCTGTTAGTTACAGTGTGGTTAATTACATGCATGTGTGCTTATGCTAGCTAGATTGGCCAGTTGTGTATTTTAGCTTCAAAGTATTTGGCGGTGTCTTGATGGGATCTTGGCAACAGTTTTGTGTTCCAAAGTATTTCTTTTAGAAAGCATTGTTTATAAGGGCTATTTACAAATTTTGTTCACCAAATGATGTTCACTAACCTAACTTTGGAATTCCAGGAGCAATACAAGAAGAGCAGGAAGAGCCAGGGCTACTGCTGCTGCTGCACTGCACGCCGGGTTTGATTCACAGCATTAAGTTCACCGCCGTGGCTTCTTTCTTTGGATTAGTTAAGTGTTCGGTTTAACATATTCATTTGAAATATCCAAACTGTTTGTGCGATGAAAATATACCTACTCTAAATTGAATTCCTTTGAGTTACTTGCTAAATGCATTACGTGAGTACGCAACACGTTTTCTAGTCCTGCTTTTGGGTAGAGAGCATTATTCTGTTCCACTTATGTTGTAGAACTCATGAAATCTAACTTGTGGAAATACATAAACTTCATATTTTCTGTTCTGTTCTACCTTTATCATCTTTTGCTGCTTTATTTACCAGAATAATAAATCATCGTGCTTTTGTTGTCGAACATCGTGTCAAGAGAAAAAATCCATTGTTAGACATTATATTTGCTTGGTTCTGCCCCTTTTATCAGTCGGTTGTCTGAGAATGATATGTCGTGAGCTTCATTTGAAAAGCTTCCACCTGAAATTCCTCTACTAGTTCATGTTTTCGTCTTTGCTCAATTCTGTTGTAACACTATTTTGTATTGGATGTGCTCTACTTTAAGTATGTCTGTTGTAACACTATGTTTGCAAATATGTTTTGAAACAAGATATATCTGAGATTTGTTTGCATATATACTCCCCAGCCAGAAACTGTCTTGTACCTGACCATTTTTTTGTTCTGTAACATGCAGAAGCTTTCCTTGGTGCATGTATCTGAGATTTTTTTGCATATATACTCCCCAGCCAGAAACTGTCTTGTACCTGACCATTTTTTTTGTTCTATAACATGCAGAAGCTTTCCTTGGTGCATGTTTCGTCACGAGATCGAGAACGAAGAAGTTGTAAGAAGCAGAGCTCTGGTGCTAGTCATAGATCGATAGTTAGTAATGTTTGGATATTTAATTGTGTTTTGGTAGCTGGATGCCATATGTGAAGTATATTTGATTGTAAAAATCTGATGTGAACTATGTTTGACTGTAATGTGCCAAGTTTGGCAGTTGATCTGTTTGAAGTACTACTGTTTTTTTGTCTGTTCTGATTTAAATTGGTTATTTATTGGAAAATTGAAATATACTAGACTGACAATGGGTACCCACCCACTAGACACTGACAATTGGGACCCACAAACAGAAACTGATAATTGGGCCCAGCCAAACAATCTGACAATTGGGACCCACCGACTAGGTACTGACAAGTGGGATCCATTTTGAAATGAAAATAAGAAAGCCACGGCCCAAAAATAAAAGGCTAAAATGTTGGGCTTGGCCTATGTAGCTGATCGAAATTAACAGGAAAAAAAAGTATAGGCAGAGTTGTTGGGCTTGGCCCATGTAAAGCACTGGACCGTGCTGAATCTGTTCTATGACCTTCTGATTTGGTCACAAACATGCCACGTAGGATTGGTCACGTAGGATCTGACGTGGCTATGCCAGATAGCGCGTGACCAAAAAAATTGGTCATAAGAGTTATGACCATCAAATTTGGTCATAGATGGTTATGACCAATTCGAAAAAAAGGTCACATATGACCGTTTGAGACGCTCCGTATGTGACCTTCAAATTTTGGTCATAAAAATGTCATAGATGAAAAATTATGACTTTTTAGTGACCATATTTGTGAGTCACTAGTTGACATATTTCTTGTAGTGTAGACACTGTCAGGAAACTGCACGAACATCGTCTCCGGAACGCCCGAGCCCGTGGTGAAACAAGTGGGCTTGGGAAGCCGCAAAGTCGGACACCTGGCCGTGGGATGAGCTGCATTATCACAAACTAAACAGTAGTGTTTTATCGGGCACACTTTAGTGGTATGAGAGTCCGACGCACACTTGAAGCACTTACTGCCTTTCTTTGCTTTACTCTTACCCCCAGTCGAAGACTCAGGTAGATGCCCCGAAGCAGAATCCAGACTAACTCCAGCTGCCACACCAGAGACCACCGTGGCGGTGGGCGCACTCACACCCGGGATGGGAGGAGGCGCCACCGGCGGCTGCCCCACAAACTGCTGCTGAAACGAGGGCTGTTGAAACAGAACTTGCGGCATCGGCTGCTGTCCACGAGCCCCCGGCTGCCCCCCTTGTTTCTTCTTCCTCTTAGGTCACGGAACCGCAGGCCCCGCTGCCGCGGCGGGCTGCTGAGCAAGCTGGTAGGTCGGGTACCCCGGGTTCATGAAAGGCGCCATCGGCGACGGCTGAAACTGCGGCGGAGACATGTACGCCGGCGGCCCATACATCTGCGACGGCCTCTGGAGGGGCATGAATGGCAGAGGCGCCATCACCATCCCCCCGGACGAGCCGCCGTTGAAGGAGTCTGTCACACCTTGCCCCGTCCCGACGAAAACATTAGGCACCGCCGCCGGGAATTGAGGCCGAGCTGCAGCCGCCGGCTGTTGTGGGCGAGGCCCAGCCAGCTGTTGCTGAGGACGCGGCGCCGCCACTGGGTGCTGAGGACGGGGAGAGCTGCCGGAAGTGGATGCTGGGGACGAGACCCGCCACATTGCGGGGGTCACGGTGGTTGTGCTCCAGCCATGGGTGTCGGTGTCTGTGGCTCGGCGACGACGGCTGCGAAGGAACGGGCCCAACGCGGACGCAGCAGAGACGCTGGACCGCCGGCGATGGGGGCGACGAGCGGCGGCGCGGGAAGTGTCGGTGTCGATGAAGGTAGGGTTCGAAGTCGAGGCGGCAGCGGACACGGACGAAGCCAAAAGCATCCCAGGCGACGGCGGAGATGATCCCAAGGATCTGGACGGTCCCGATTCGCTCCGCTGTGGTGGGCCCCACCTGACAGGCCGTCTGAATTTTGAAATCCCTCCAACGACGACGAAGGCGTGGAAGTCGGATCGCCCAGCACAGGATCCGTGGCCGTCGTCGCCGGCGAGCTCGTCGTCGATGAAGTCGTCCTCGATTGCCCCAACAGCGCCTTGTCGATGAAGGATCCGAGGATAGGCGGCGGCGAGGTGCGCTTTGGCGGCAGCGGGCCACGCCACGCACCCATCCTCGGCGGCGATCTCGTTAGCCGCACTCCGGCCGCCGGACCACGGCCGCGCGTCCACTTCTCCACCTTCTTCCCTTCCCTGCACAGAATAGAACCCTTAGAACGCTCACCTGAGGCCGGCGACGAGGTACCCTCCCAGGACCGGGATGCCGGCGTCGGAAATCCGGCGTCCACCCAGAACTGGTCGACGATCTCCACCTCCGAGGGGGGAGCCGGTTGGTCGGAGCGAGACGCCAGCGCATCCTCTTCCAGGGACTCCAAGGCAACCCGCATGGCGACGTGATCTTCCTCGACCTCGTCGATCCCCGACGGCGCGGCGGCAAGCTTTCCGAGGCACGAGAATCGGGAACCCGTGACGCTTGTTTCCCACGCCGGCGGCGCTAGGGTTTTCCGGCGACGTCCACCTATCCCAGCCGCCGGCGGCGAGTCGTCCGAGCCAGCCCAGAACCGGCCAGTGAGCCGCGCAGATGCCTCGCCATCGCCGCCCGGCAGATCGCCAGGAGGAGCCGTCATTTTCGGCCACCACCTGCCGAAAACTATTTAACTTTGAAATCCCATGTTTGGCATTTCTTTAACATAATCTGATGGTACAAGGATGACTACTGCAGGTGCCCTGCGCCGTATTCAAGAATCAAGATGGCGAGGGACGAGGGCGATGGCTCGTTCGACAGGGACGTGTCGCATAGGCGGTGCGACGCGTCATGGTGGAGGACGAAGGGGAGATGTTCACCCGTAACGCAAAGGCGCTACAAAAGGTTCTTGCGGCCCAGGGGCGGCAGGAGCAGTACATCGACGACCTTGTCGAGCACCTCAAACGCTACAAAGATGAATAGTATAAATGGTTCAGCTGCATTGGTGTGATATGAAATTAATTTGGATACATTTCGTGGATGGGTTCTTATCGATAACGGCACACTCCTGGCATTATCTATTCTTTACGATTATCACTTGTGGATCGTACTCTTCCTATTGATTGTTGTTGTTGTGCGGTGTGCGCCGATGATCGTAGCATTGGTGGCATGTCCATTTTATTTTGTCTTTTAACCATTTGATTATGTGTATTCTCGATATCTCAACTAGTTTTGGACAAATGTATTTTTTATCAGCTTGATATTAAAAAAAATCCTTTTTCGAGAACAATAAATTAGTTGGACATCTTAGACATCCGTACAGATATACCACTATCCTAGCGTCCAGTATTGTGTTTGGATCTGTGCTTGGTCACCCTTTTCACCTTCATAGTTTTTTTCTCATCCAAAAAAACACAACATAAATAAAGTTTAAACTTTGCAGGTCCACAACACATTATTACTAAAATATTTAGAAACTAATTTGAATCTTTTAAACGTAGTTCTTCAGATCTATTTGTGCAAGCTACAATGTAAATATCAAAAAAATGGTTTATCCAATAAATTTGATCGTTTCATAGCCCAACACCTTAGTTATGGTTTATCCATACCCAAGGCTTCAAATAGAGAATATTCTAACTTGTGATATGTTATGGCCGGAGGCGTTAAAAACTTAAATATGGACCTAGGCGTCCGGTTAGATGCCGAATCAGCCCTTGGAGTTGACACGCTGATGTCCATTTTCGGCTAAGGTGAAAACGCAGATTGGCGCAAAAATTATATGGACGAACGTTTTCATTAAATGTATGGTTTGTTTCTCCGTCTCTCAAGAAAAGTCTAACCGACAATCATGATTTGCAGAATAGGATTCAAAAGAAAATATTTTTTTTGTTGATAATTCAACATATTTTCTACAAGTTAATGATTTGATGATCATTTTGAATCATATATAAGTTAGTTAAGTTTTTGGTGTGCGAGCTGCTTGCTCAAAATTAGCCAAGAAACTCTAAGCTATAACAATTTGTCCAGTTTTGAAGACACAAATATATAGTAGTTTTTTTACCAAAATTTACAAGGTAATTGTTTGATAAAATTTCAATTATACCGTACATGGAACACCGAACATGCATGCTCATTAACACTAACTCAACATAACCATCCCCTCACCACTTAAACCTACCAATCACAGGCGCACACTCGAGCGTGAGTGGAGACCGTTCAGCAGAGGGGTAATCTGAGGGCGTGATAGATTATAAACCGTGAAGGAGAAGAGCAGATGGAAAGTAGCAAGATAAAGAGGAAGGGGTTCCAACATAAACCATTTTGTGTCACCTCACAAATACTTGTCACCTCTAGGAGTTACTCGATATTTCTTTGGGATATCTAGAAGTTCCTCTCAGTTACAACTAATTTTGGCAATCGTACTCTATGAACCTTTATAGACATACTTATGTAGACATAAACTGTAGAATCCTCTATCACAATAATCAAAGGTACTTATATAATTACAAAGACATAGTTACACTATGGCGCTTCTTGGCACAAATTTTGTTATGGCTGTCTACATGTTGACACAAAATTAATCTAGCTTTATATGTTTATGCTCTTGGATGTAGACTTCGAAACCATTTTACGGAAATTTTCTAAAATTAAAAATGAAATATGTACATAAACTCTATGACAAACTAGTGTTGTAATTGACACTACCCTATTTGTAATGACAGTGATTTTAAATAGATAACAATGAACTTTTAACTTTAATGCTAGCAACGAAGTTATATAAAGAGTGTTGCTACAAGCAACAAAATAAAATAATACTATATAGTGTGCTAAAGATTGTATCAGTAAAAGCATAGTGACTAGTTGGTGGAATGATGTAGAGAGGTAATAGTGTTTAGTATAAAACTAACTGAAATAGTGTGCTACCACCGGTGGTAGCTGTGCATAGGGATCCAACCGTTAGATCTTATATAGAGAGCACAATGCCGGTTGTTTTATGGTTTTCATTTCGATGGAGTAACCAAACGGCGCCATATCGAGAGCATGTGGTAACCCAACCATCTCATTTTGTTTGAAGCCTTATTGGTGTACTTCATGCATTTATTCACAAACTTTGTGCGGGACACCACGTCCGTGTTGTCCATCTTGTTTTGTCAGCTGTTTTTCTTTGTGCAAAACGTTAACCGTCTGGTTCAATAATTCAATATTTGAAATCGACCACCTATCTTCAAACCCTCAAAACGCCCACACATCCGGGGAAACCACACATCCCACCCCATTCTTCCCCGACCAGTCCCACACCTCGCCGGTGCCATAACCCGGTGGACTCCACGTCCTGCTCCGTGCGCCTCCCGACGAGGTCCCCATCCCTGTGTGCCGCCACCGCATGCCTCCTCGACAAGGCCGCCGCCCCGCGCGCCTCCACGACGAGGTCGCCGTCCGCGGGCGCTCCACGGCTTGGCTGCCCCCGCGTGCCTCCCCGGCGAGCTTGCCGCCCCCGCGCGCCTCCACGGCGAGTTCGCCGCCCCCGTGTGCCTCCTGCTCCTCTCTGGCCGACCCGCCTCCCCGACGAGGTTGCGTCACCCCGGCTTCTTCCCCACGGACGCAATGTCGCGGCGCCGCCCCGGCTGCACTCCTACCATCGACGAGAGGACGCCGCGTCGCCTTTGCTCCGCCGCAGGGCCCCGGCTTCTTCCCCACGGGTCTCGACTCCCTCCGGTGATGGGTGACGTGGCGGATGTCGCATGCGTCCCGTGGTTCGGCGGCGCCATCCCCTTCCACTGCGAAGCACCAGGTTATGAGAGCGCGGCCGCGAGCACTATCCCCGCGCGAGCGCTGCCCCAGCCTCCCATGCTCCACCCGGTCGTGGAGTCCACCGTGCGCCGCAGCGGCAGTTCATCGCATCCGGCCGTGGAGTCCACCGGAGGGCGGACGGAGTTGTGCACAGCGACCTGGATGTACTCCTCGCACTCGCTGCAGTCGCAGTCGCTGGGCAGGTCCTCCTCCTCGCCATCGCCCCCTTGGTTGTCTGACTCACACTCTTCCTCCCACCACCAATAGGTAGTTTCCTCATCGCTGCCAGTGGAACTGAGGATCTGCTCATCCTTCCTGCTCCCCTCGTCATCCATCTTGGTGAAGTCGACAGTACGCACATAGGCAACATGCATGTAATCCTTTTAGAGCATCTCCACCAGGGGCCTCCAAATCGGTGTCCGGCACCCCCCAATTGAGGCCCATTGGGGGGAGGGTGGTGCCGGACACATGTCCGGCCAATTGGGGGGTGCTGCCCACAGCGGTGCACCCCAAACAAGCACGCCAATTTTTTTTTAAACATTCGTTCATTAAACAATTCCGGCGGAATTTAAACGAGATTTAACAAACTTATAATTTGAAATCTAAATGAGATTTAACAAACTAAACCTAAACTACGCCGTTACCAGCTACACGCTACAACGTCTAGCATCCCACTACATGCGCCGGCGTCGTTGAAGATGCCGTTTCCACGGCGTAGCGCCGGCGAAGAAGATGCGAACCAGCGCCGAAATCATCAACAGACTTGCATGCCTCGATGATCCGGCGCCGGAAGTTTCATCCGCTATTGCCGTCGGCTACGGCCTTTAGAAACGTAGCCTCGGCCGTGGCTGAGTCTTCTGGTTTCGCGGCCGGCGCCTAATGGGAAGCCTCGCCGGCTTCAGCTGGCGCCCCCTTCTCCAGTGCCGGCGACGCTGCTGACCAAGATGCGCCTGCCGTTTCTAAGGGTAGATCGGGCAGCTCGGGGTCGTCGGCGGCGGCGGCGTCGTTGTCGTCCAATGCAGACAACTCCGGCGTTGGCTCCCGCGCGCCGGTTGGGAGGAAGTCGTCGGCACGGCGCGCCTCGTACTCCGCGTCCACCACGGCGTGCCAGTAGGGCGCGCAGATGGAGTACTTGGGGTCGAGTTTCTGCTCGTACGACATCTCCTGCCACTTCCGCATGATGAAGTCGACGCGCTCCTGCCCGCTGAGCCGCGGCGCCACCGGCACGTTGAAGGCGTTCCTCGTCCACACTTCGGGTAGGGTGGCGTCGTCCTCCACTGGCACGCTGTGGCGGCTGCACAGCTGCGCGGTCTCTAGCGACACCACGTACGGAGGCGCGTTGGCTGCGTCCTCGCACCACCGCTCGCATTGGTACGCCTTGGCCATCTCCGCCTCCTCGTTGCGGCGGCGGCGTTCCTCCATCTACTCGCGGCGTTGCTGTCCGCGTCGCTCGTTGTAGCGGCGAGCATGTTCCGCCGAGAGGAAGTCACGATGACGCCGAAGCTCGCGCTTTTCCGGCGTCTCGCGGCTGCCGGCCATGCTTGGCGGCCGATCTACTGGTGGGGAGTTGGGAGAGGAGAGAAGGCGTGGTTTGCTGTGATGTGGGAAGAGAAGGGCCGCGACGCGTCGCGTTTTAAAGGCGGCCGGAGGAGAGGGGGTGGGCATTAACGCCTAGCCACCGGTTCGCCTGGCCACGCCTTGACGCCGACGACGCGTGTGCAGGGCACAGCTGCTGGCAGCCGCAGCGACGTCAACGCGTGGACGGCGCTCGAGGCGTCGTTTCCGTCTGCGCCATGGGAACGGACGCGGTGTTATTGCGACGCGTCGCTTCGCTCTGCATCCGCCAGGGGAACGGGCGCAGCGTTATTGCGACACGTGCTGACAGGCGTGCCGCCGTCTCGTCGCCTCGCCATTAATCGGGCGGAACGGCCTCTGCATAGCCCTAATTAGCTCGGGCGCCGGCTGTGTGTATGACAGGCGGGCCACTCCTGCCAGAGGCCATGTCCGCCCCATGTCCGGCAACCCCGAGGGGGCCTCCAAACTTGGAGGCCCTTTCGGGGGTGCCGGACACGATTTCGCACGGCCCGATCCTTTAGGGGGTGTCGCTGGTGGGCGATTTTGCCGTCCGGACCCCACTGGGCCTTTGGGGGTCATTTGGAGGCCCCCGGTGGAGATGCTCTTATGCTTCTATATGTTGGTGGGAATGTTTGACTCTCTGAATGCTTCATACGATAGGCCGTGTCTTCCATGCACTACGTTTTTTCAAAGATTCCACTTCTCTGAATTTGAACTCTATGCTAAATCACCTCATTTTTCCTGTCAGAATGTTTGACTTGTAATATCTTTTAAATCTGATACACTTATACCGCGTGCCCTACTAATCTCGTACACAGCAAACATAATAACCATCGTATGAAGCTAGCGCGGACGCGAACGTGCCCTTATACGGCGTTGCAGCTAACATAACAAACGATCAATACACACCTTCTTCTCCTTCTTGTTCTTCCTCTAGTGCATTCCTCGTTGCAGCTAACATAACCAAAAATCAATACACACCTGGCAGCATCTTCTCCATGCAACGCACTAACGGGGAACACGTACGGCTAAGATCGTACTACCTATGGACTCTGAAAAGGCTACTATATACTGACATTGATTTTACGTTAGTACCCGGAAACTACCTCACAACATCTTCTGCGTGCAACGAAAAAACAGCTCCTGGCTCACCGCCATTGATTTTACGTTAGAACGCCTGCCGCTTAACCCTTATTATATTCAAACTGCGGCGTCAAGCTAACCTACACTTGTTCAAAAAAAAAAGGTAACCTACACGCCAGCGGCACTGCAGTGCACTAAATTCGTTCATATCCATAGCAACCATTGACGATTAACCTGCATCCACGGCCACATATACGCCCGCTCTGCCACACATTGCGATACGAATGCTAAGATTGGAGCACATGCATCACCTTCTTCCACTCATATACACACGCAAATCCACAACATGGCATTCAACGCGATAGAATAGAACTGATCGGCCGACAGCCTGCAGATGCCGGTCACCCGGTTGAGTTCCTTGGGCTAGCTGCTCACCAGGGCGTTATTCAGTTCTTCCGCCGTGGTGGATCTGTCCATCTCTCCTCTGTGCGGCGACCCTGGTAATGCAAGCCCTCTACACGGACTGGAAGTCTTGAACTCATTCGCCGTCTTGACAACCCCGGATGGCACCGGCGTTGTGGCTACCTTGCAGGACGTTGCCGAGGCGAACAGCCTCCACGGCAACGTTTTCTGGGTTGGCAACACTCTAGCTTGCGCTGTGCAGGTAGATCAAGCAGGTGCAATCGACGCCAACGCTCCTCACATCATCCCCATCCTCATGATGTTTGCTCCGCACCCGTAGAGTGCTTCCTAGGGTCCGGCGCAAAATCTATAAGAGCTTACTTAGGGCCCTACCTGGCCAGTTCTACTATCTCACCATGCCCTACCTCTAGCCTACCTATTTTCCTAATCCATTTGTCTACTCCCCTCCATGAAGACCAGCTTATGTGTATCCTAGCTCACAAGACTCTCCTCATGGTTATGTATTTCTAATTTTCCCGTCTTATGTAACTCTTGTGAATAATCACATGAACTTGTTTCAATATATCCTAAAAACGTGAGTCGCCTTCTTTGTTTTTGAGGTCGACAAATGATTCATATCAATGTACCCACTCAACTTCATCACATAGGCTAGACACAAATTTACTTCAGGAAAATTTGTTTCTTCCAAACAGTGTGAGGGTTGGCTTGAACTGTCCAAGATGAGAATCAAATCAATAGCAGGAAACGGCATCAACCAGGAAACGCTTGTAATTACGCGCGCATTTCAGGAAACGGCATCAACCAGGAAACGCTTGTAATTACGCGCGCATTTCAGGAAACGGCATCAACCAGCCAGGGCCGCATTTCAGGAGATGCTACTTCTTACGTGTCCAATATCTCAACGTCAGGGGCACCCATCGTCATTTTGTGTTCTGACATAACATGGTTCAAAGCTGTCGGATACGGACTCGGACGGAATCTATGTTGCCGTCTACAAAGAAGCAACCCCATCCCATACTCAAAATGTCACAGCCCGTCATGTTTTCATCTAGGTTTTTCATGTGCTCGCAATCCTACGGCTGTTTCCCTATGCACAGCTATCACCGTTGGTAGTAAATCCGCGTCGATAAAACTAATACTGACGTAATATTAAATAGGGAAACTTTGTCCGTTTTGTAATTAGCCCCTCAAAAAGTGGGATATTTATTTGCGGTCCTTGGTATGTCAAAGTGAACAGTCCGAACCGTTTTTCCTGTGTGAGGCCTGATCCACATGAGCACATTCTATTATATTTCTCTTTAGGTAGCTAGGGTTATCCACTTTGACCCCGCCATCGTCGATGCCAACTGAGCATACCATACGTCCATACAGTGTGACTTGAAATTTTTGATATAAAATGGTTTGACCAACTTTGACCCGACAAAAAGACATAGTCCATCAATGATAATATTTTTGAATAAAACATAGGAGTTGGATGTATTATACGATTATATACATAATAGTTTAATAACTTCTAAGAACTTTGCATCAACAAATTACTCTTATCTTTTATGCGTGTCTCGTCTTATTGCTCCAGATGCATTCTTGCACCAAAAATGCATCATGTCACCCGGTGGATGTCAATTTGATATTAAATATGCATTCTATTTTTCTACACCAATTTATTTATGTATTTATTGTGTTTATGTTGAAATGTTATCAAGCAATTACCTTTTAGGCCTCCTTTGATTTGTAGGATTTCCAAAGGAATTTTTGTAGGATTTGGACCCTATGGATTTTTCCTTCCGTATGTGTTTGATTCATAGGATTGTAATTTGCAGGAATTTTTCTCATAGGAACTTTGTAGTGTAGTTTTGGAGGAAAACAAACATGAGCTCAGACCTCATGGAAAAAATCCTATGTCTTGATCCTATGTCCATAGGATTTCACTGGACATGACAACTCAATCCTACATGATTCCTATTCCATTGGTTTTCCTACCCTGTGAATCAAAGCAGGCCTTAAAGGTTGGTACAAAATAGTACTGTTTTTCTTCAATATACATATCATTTCATAGCTTTGACAACAAATAGAGTATATGTCCAGGTTGCACAAATCCATATTTTGTCCGTACAATGGGGGTTGTGGTCATATTTGCATACACATATTTACAAGAGTTACACCCTGCTAGGTACAAAATGTGGTACCCTAGTACACAAACTTGATTCTGGTAGACGATTTGGTCCATCTAGTCCAAAACGTTGGACAATGTCATGATTTGATGATTTTGCAAAAGGACCCCTCGTAATCTGGAATCACACGTATATGTCCTGTTTCTGTCGTACCTGTTCGTTCGTTCCTCGCACGCACACACGCACGCCGACGCCGATGTCTCTGGCCTGGTTCGCACGCACGCCGAATGCCGTTGCTGGCCGAGGACGAAGAAGAAGCATGGCGCCACCGTCGTAGCTGATGGCGGACGTCACGCAGCTACGGCCATTTGACGAGGAGGCAACAGAGTCCGTACTACGGTGATATGATTTCCCCTTTGTTTCCTGGTATGATCAGGAGAACGTCTTTGTTCTACTAGCTTGCATTGCAAGATGATGTCTATGACGATCGGTGGATCCTTGTGCTGTTTTGGATCCAGTTAACTAAAATTGGTACGGTGAGAACTTGACTATGGCAAGATGGTTAGGAGGGTGGTTGTACTCCCAGCCCACCAGAGTTCAAACCCCAGGTTTGACGCTGGTGTTTCTTATTTAATGCAGAATATTTTTCAGCGGGAAGCGACGTTCCCGTCGACAGCGAGACGTCCGTGGTGATTTCGTCAATCTCAAGACTCGATCCGCCGACTCGGTCTCTCGGAGGTGCTCATAGGGGTAGGGTGTGCGTGTGTGCCTTCATAGGGGTGAGTGTGTGCGCGTGTATATGAGCGTCTGCGTTGTACTGTGTTTCGCAAAAAAAATTGCACTGGCGGTCACACAACTCGTCACGTATGTGCACTTAAGTCACACATCTAGAAAACTGGATTATTTGGTCACACAACTAAACATTTGGGTGCATTTTAGTAAAAAACCGGACACATCATCCGGTTTTGACAGGAACTTTTCAGAAAACCCACTCGTGTAATATTAGGAGGGCTGTATTGCAAAAATCGCTGGCGTGGGCGCGCCATGCAGGTGTTTGACGAAATGTCGTCCCCGCCCGACCGCGCCCCTGCTCGCCCCACCGCGCCCTGCTCGCGGCCAAGCGCGTCATGGTGCCCTGCTGCCCGAGCCCACCACCCTGCCCTGTTGGCCGGGCGCCGCCTCCGCGCCCCTGCTCCCGGCCGAGCGCCGGTCGAGCGCCGCCTCTGCGCCCCTGCTCGCGGCCGAGCGCCCGAGCGCTGACCAGGCGCCGCCGCCGTGCCCCTGCTCGCAGCCGTTCTTTGTTAGATCTATTGGGCATTACATCAATATACATAGCCCGCTTACTAGCTGCATCTATGACTAATAATCCACCCCCGGATAGCTTCCGTGTCTCCCGTGAGTATTAAGTTGCAAGCAACAGATAAAAGCATTAAGCAAAATGTGTAATGTAAACAATGCATATGACATATAGACACATCAAAGTTGTTTTCTCCCTAGTGGCAACAACACATCTACAGGCTTAGTCGTTTATATCATCTCGAGCCCAGGCTTCTAGAGGCATGAACCCACTATCTAGCATAAATACCCCCTCTTGCAGTCATTAGCATCTACTTGGCCAAAGCATCTTCTAACAACGGAGAGCATGCAGGAACAGAGATAAAACATGGATATAAATAGATGAACAAACTTGATCATAACTTCACAATTCATCGGATCTCGGTAAACACAACATATAGCATTACATAAAGATGATCTTGATCATGTTAGGCAGCTCACAAGATCTAAACATGATAGCACAAGGTGGAGAGACTACCAACTAGCTACTGCTATGGACCCGTAGTCCCGTGAAGAACTACTCACGCATCACTCCGGAGGCAGGCATGGTGATGAAGAGCCCTCCGGTGATGATTTCTCCTCCGGCGGGGTGCTGGGAAGAACTCCAGAACCCTCCCGAATTAGGGTTGACGACGACGGCGACGATGGAACTTTTCATGGATTTTTTATCGAGTATTTAGAGTTTCCCGAATAGATTTAATTTATAGGCGATAGAGGGGTGCCAGGGGGCACCAAGTGGGCCAGGCGGGGTGGCGGCGCGGGGCCACCCTTGGCCACGCCGTGGGCCCGCCTCCTCTCCTGGGCTGCCTCCTGGCTTCTCCTTCACACTGGTGCTTCGTTCCCATGCATAAATAAATCAGGTAAATTAGCGTGCCTTTTGGAGAATATTTCCAGAAGAGAATTTCTGAAACAAAAAGACAGCAGAAAATAGGAACTGGCACTGTGGTATCTTGTTAATAGGTTAGTCCCAGAAAATGCATAAAAAATGATATAAAGTGTAAATAAAACATGTGATATTTAATATATAACAGGCATGGAACATCAAAAATTATAGATACGTTTTGAACGTATCACTTGCGACTTCCGTTAGCCAAAAGAACTCAAGTCGGTTCCTGCACACTGGGCATAGCCACTTACCAGGTGTACACCATCCACAGAATAGGGCGTACCCAGGTAGGTCGTGCATGAAATAGTGGAACCACACTTTCATCAAGAAGTTTCTCTTCGATGCTCGGTTGTATGTCAACGTCCCATGGTGCCAAGAGTGATTCAAATCATCCACAAGCAGCTGCATGTAGACACTCAAATTCTTCCCCGGATAATCGGGCCCTGGAATGATCAGCGATAGAAATATGAACTTCCTCTGCATTATGACTCTAGGAGGGAGATTGAGCGGAATGACAAACACGGGCCAGCAGCTGTACGAGACAGTCGACATACCATATGGATTGAATCCATCTGTTGCTATCGCAACTCTGACATTCCGAGCCTCTCCTGCCTCATGGGGGTGTTTGTTATCGAAGTTCTTCCATGCCTTACCATCAGATGGATGCCCCATCTTTTTCCGTCCGAGCTCGTCCTCGTATCTCTTCCCCTTCTTGTGCCACGTCATCTGTGTGGCAGTCTCCTCGGACAAGTAAAGCCGCTGGATTCTTTCTATGAATGGGAGATAGCGAAGAATCTTCGTAGGCACTTTTGTGTCTGCGTCTTCTGACCATCGGTTCCCGTTACCTCATGATACCTAGAGGCCCCATAATGGCTACAGTACTTCTCATCGGCAAACTATTTCCAAAACAAAAGGCAAGCTTTTGGACAACAATCTATCTTTTCATAATCCATGCTGAGCGATCTCATGAGTTTCTTTGTTTCGTGCATGGATTTAGTCAGACAATGCCCATCGGTCAACATGTTACCAAATGTTTTCAGATTAGCTTCAAAGCTTGCACGGGTGGTGGAGTACTGGGCCTTGTCACATAGTGCTTGAGAGATGGCATCGAGCTGAGAAATCTTTGCACCCTCGTGTTGAGGCCTCTTAGCCGAGGCCATCATATCAAGGAAGGCCTTCACGGTTGGCTCCGGTTCCTCCGGTTCACCCGGTTCCTCCTGTGGAGGTGGAGAATCCGGCATGTCGGCATCGTGGAGATCATCTAGAAGTCCTCTCATCCCGTCGTACGCATTGCCATCTATCCGCTGCCGCATCAAATCACCTCTGTCACGTTCGAACTGAGCAAAGTCGACCGGCGTGACGTAGTTAGGCATATACCCATATGACCAAAGGTGTTTAGTCATTTCATCCTTTCCCTGACGATGACGCTTCTAGCAACGAGAGCAAGGGCACTTTGGACGAACCGCTCCCTTAGAACCACGCGCTAACTCCTTCACTAATAAATTAGTCTTTCATTCCCACTCATCTGTTTTTTTAATTCCACTAATACGGCCACTGTACATCCATCCATTATCAGCCATCCTCTGCTTTATTGGAAGCCAAACAACAACGCATTTCATAATATTCAACAAGTAATAATAAATTTATTCAATGTCACCAATTAATTACGGCCAAATTTTATCTTTTACAACATGCAAGGGTTCACCTACACTTCTAATAGGTAGGGCCTATCCCACCCGAGTATGTGTAGATCGAGTCGTGTTCCATGTTCTATGATACGTCTCAAACGTATCTATAATTTCTGATGTTCCATGTTGATATATACCAATTGTTACATGTTTTATATACACTTCATAGCATTTTTATGCATTTTCTGGGACTAACCTATTAACAAGATGCCACAGTGCCAGTTCCTGTTTTCTGTTGTTTTTGTATTCCAGGAAAGCTAGTCTGGAAATATTCTCGGAATTGGGTGAAACTTGGACAAAACTTCCTATTTTTCCAACACGAACACGGAGTCCAAAGCCGCGCCGTGGGGTGGTGTGGGCCCCACGAGCCTCTCCAGCCGTCGCCCTTTCGCCTATTTATTCCTCACGACGCGAAAACCCTAAAGACCCGAGCCATTATCCACGAAAAGTTTCAGAGACGCCGCCGCCGTCAACCCTAGCTCGGGAGGGTTCAGAAGCTCTTCCCGGCACCCTGCCGGAGAGGGGAATCATCACCGGAGGGCTCTACATCACCATGCCTGCCTCCGGAGTGATGCGTGAGTAGTTCATCCTTGGACTACGGGTCCATGGCAGTAGCTAGATGGTTGTCTCTCCACTTTATGCTATCATGTTTAGATCTTGTGAGTTGCCTATCATGATCAAGATCATCTTATTCTAATGCTACATCTTGTGTTTGCTCGGATCCGATGAATATTGAATACTATGTCAAGTTGATTATCAATCTATCTTATATGTTATTTATAATCTTGCATGCTTTCCGTTACTAGTAGATGCTTTGGCCAAGTAGATGTTTGTAACTCCAAGAGTGAGTATTTATGCTAGATAGTGGGTTCATGCCTCCAGTAATCTGGGAGAGTGACAGCAACTTCTAAGATTGTGGATGTGCTGTTGCCACTAGGGATAAAATAATCGATGCTTAGCTTAAGGGTGCGCCGTTAGGTCTAATGCATTTGTTTACATTACGCACATTACTTAATGCAATTATCCGTTGCTTGCAACTTAATAACAACAGGGAACTCGGATGACAACCTGGCGGTGGATTATTAGTCATAGACGTTGTTGGATAACGGTCTATGTATTTTGTCGTAATGCCCACATGAATATCATAGTAATCATCATGTCATATATATGCATTGTCATGCGCTCAATATTTTGTCAATTGCCCAGCTGTAATTTGTTCACCCAGCATGTTAGTTATCTTTTATGGAGAGACACCACTAGTGAACTGTGGACCCCGGTCCATTCTTTTACACTGATAATACAACCAACTGCAAACATTGTTCCTTTTCATTCTCTGCAATTTACTACTGTTTTCCACACCATACGTTTAATCCTTTATTTTCAGCAAGCCGGTGAGATTGACAACCTCACTGTTTCGTTGGGTCAAAGTAGTTTGATTGTGTTGTGTGCTGGTTCCACGTCAGCGCGCCACTGACAATCTTCAGAAGTGATTTCTTGCTCCTACTGGTTCGATTAAATCTTGGTTTCATACTGAGGAAAATTGCTGCTACACTGCTTCATACCTTCCTCTTGGGGTCTCCCAACGAACGTGTGATCCACGCAATCATTCTACCCCGACCCGAGACGGAATTTTGGTAGCACCTCCCCGCTGTTCTTCAGATAGGTGCTGCCGAAATTCCGTCTCAGTAAGGGGTAGAACATGGAACACGACTTGATCTACACATACTCGGGCTATCCAACGTGGACAATCCGGAAGAGGTACAGTTATAAATATGCAAAGATGGACAATCCTGCAAATTTATAAATTTGTAACCCATCCGGACGGGATCTGACTCGGGTTACATGACTTGCAGGTGATCTACAGAGAAAAAACCTATGCAGTAAAATTGCAAGGGAGGCTAAAAATTTATACCCTAGAAGCGTGATCGGTGGCCAGAGAAGGTCGACGATGTGCTCGAGGAGCGGGGCGACAAAATAGGGGCACCGAGGCGGCCCCTCCTCAGCAAGAGAAGAAGCCCCTCCCGCTACGGATCAGCGAGGTGGTCACAACGGGGCCTAGTGTACAAAATGAACAAAGTTTAGCAATTCTTACACAAATTCACAATTGTTTCTAGTAGCTAAACAACCGAAAATTAATGCAAAACATGATTTTTTGGCCTAATCTAAGTATATTGATTGACTAACATGGTTTATTGTCTACAACAAATAGTAAATTAAAGAACAAAAAAGAAAAAGAGAGAAAATGGGCTTACCGAGCTGCAGGGAGTAGCCATGGGATGCTGCTCCTGCGGGGGGGGGGGGGGTGCTGCTCCTGCTGGGCGTGCTCCTCGTCGGGGACAGAGGAGAGGAAGCGAGCTTGGGGGAGCTTGGAGGGGAGAGGTGGACTGTGCTCCTGCTGGGCGTGCGTCGCTGGAGGACGGGACAGGCGGCGGAGGTGGAGGATCTTGGAGGGGAGAGGTGGAGCGGCGGGGACGGGCACGGTGGATGTGGGCTAGGCGGGTCTAGTCGAGCTAGGCTGGGCCGGTGGAGGTGGGCGTGGCCGGGGCTTGGCCGCGGGGCTGACGCGGCGAGGTCGGGTGGAGGCGGCAGGGCTGGAGGCGGCGAGGTCGGGTGGAGGCGGTGGGTTTCGGAGCGTCGGCGGCGGGGCCAAGGGCTGGTGGCGGTGGCGAGGGTGGGTGGCGGCGCTGGGGACGGATGCGGGTGGGGTAACGGGGAGAGAGATGCGGGGTGAGGGAGCTGCGGGGTGGGCTGGGTCGTTTTAGTGCATTTAGGACCTATGCCGACGGCATAGGTATTGTTTTTCCATTTTTAGCTATTTTATTAATATTTTAAACATTATAATTTATTTCATTATAAATTTATAGAGTTTTATTATAATTTATTGTATTATACGGTAGGGCCACACGCAAATTATTCCGGCGCTCAGGCTATCCTTTTCCAGCGAAACCCTAGTCCGGTGGGCCCCGCATATCTACCCCGAGCTTTTCTCCGTACAATGGTTGATGTTGGACATTTACAACACACAACACACTTGTATACATATGGTATGGCACAACCTACGTTTTGGTGGGGTTCCGACGCTCAAGGGCCCCGCATCGGCGAAACCATAGACCCGCTGGAAAAAAGTCAAATTTTCCGTCTACCCCCTTGACCGGAGACGAGAGGGGGTAGGACAGTGTACTTTTTTGCTTGGTTGTGTTTGGTTAGGCCATAGGAACATGAAAAACAAACTTTTATCACAAGTTCTCACAAGATTGCGCCCGGTTCGCACGAAACGGGAGTTTTCAGATATAAGTGCAGAAACTCACTAGAGAGAAAGTGATGCCGGTGAAGACGGTCACACACCGGAGTAAGATCTTGCACATTAAAAACACCCAAAACACTTGTACACATATGTTATGGAACCAACTAGGTTTTGGTGGGGTTCCGACGCTCCAGAGCCCTGCTTCGGCGAAACCCTAGACCCGCTGGAAAAAAGTCAAAGTTCTTGTCTACCCCTTGAACGGCGTCGAAAGGGGGTAAACCAGTGGACTTTTTTGCTTGGTTGTGTTAGCCTTGGCCATAGGAACATGAGAAGCCAAACTCTAGCCCAAATTAACACAAGATTCCATACGGTTCGCCCGAAGGGGGAGTTTTCACCTATAAGTGCAGAAACTCACTACAGAGAAAGTGAGGTTGGTGAAGCCGGTCACACCCCGGAGTAGGATCTTGGACATTTACAACACACAACACACTTGTATACATATGGTATGGCACAACCTAGGTTTTGGTGGGGTTCCGACGCTCCGGGGCCCCGCATCGGCGAAATCCTAGACCCGCTGGGAAAAAGTCAAACTTTCCGTCTACCCCCTTGAACGGCGTCGAAAGGGGGTAGACCAGTGGACTTTTTTGCTTGGTTGTGTTAGCCTAGGCCATAGGAACATGTAAAATCAACTATTATCGCAAGTTCTCACAAGATTGCCCCCGGTTCACCCGAAACGGGAGTTTTCAGCTATAAGTCCAGAAACTTAGTAGAGAGAAAGTGATGTCGCTGAAGACGGTCACACACCGGAGTAAAATCTTGCACATGCAAAACACCCAACGCACGTGTACACATATGGTATGGAACAACCTAGGTTTTGGTGGCATTCGGACGCTCCGGGGCCCCGTTTCGCCGAAACCCTAGACCCGCTGGAAAAAAGTCAAAATTCTCGTCTACCCCCTAGAACAGCGTCGAAAGAGGGTGGACCAGCGGACTTTTTTGATTTGTTGTGTTAGCCTAGGCCATAGGAACATGAGAAACCAAAGTCTACCCCAAATCAACACAAGATTCCATCCGGTTCGCCCGAAGGGGGAGTCTTCACCTCTTAGTGCAGAAACTCACTAGAGAGAAAGTGAAGTCAGTGAAGCCGGTCACACCCCGGAATAGGATCTTGAACATTTACAACACACAACACACTTGTATACATATGGTATGGCACAGCCTAGGTTTTGGTGGCATTCCCACGCTCCGGGGACCCGCTTCGGCGAAACCCTAGACCCGCTGGAAAAGTCAAAGTTCCCGTCTACCCCCTTAAACGGCGTCAAAAGGGGGTAGACCAATGAACTTTTCTGCTTGGTTGTATTAGCCCAGGCCATAGGAACATGAGAAACAAAAGTCTACCCCAAATCAACACAAGATTCCATCCAGTTTGTCCGAAGGGGGAGTTTTCACATCTATGTGCAGATATATACTCACTAGAGAGAAAGTGAAGTCGGTGAAGCCGGTCACACCCCGGAGTAGGATCTTGGACATTTACAACACACAACACACTTGTATACATATGGTATGGCGCAGCCTAGGTTTGGGTGGCCTTCCGACGCTTCGGGGCCCCGCTTCGGCGAAACCCTAGACCCATTGGAAAAAAGTCAAACTTTTCGTCTACCCCCTAGACTGGAGATGAGAGGGGGTAGGCCAGTGAACTCTTTTGCATCGTTGTGTTTGGTTAGGCCATAGGAAGACCCAAAACCAACATCAACCCAACCCTTGCAAAGATTCACTCCGTTTCGCCCAAGTGGGAGTTTTAAGCTATAAGTCCAGAAACTTAGTAGAGAGAAAGTGATGCCGGTGAAGCCGGTCACACACCGGAGTCGGATCTTGCACATGTAAAATAACCAACACACTTTTATACATATGGTATGGAACCACCTAGGTTTTGGTGGGGTTCCGACGCTCCGGAGCCCCGCATCGGCGAAACCCTAGACCCGTTGGAAAAAAGTCAAAGTTTTCATCTACCCCTTGACAGAAGCCGAGAGGGGGTAGACCAGTGGACTTTTTTGCTTGGTTGTCTTTGGTTAGGCCATAGGAATACCCAAAACCAACTATTATCACAAGTTTTCACAAGATTGACCCCGGTTTACCCGAAACGGGAGTTTTCACCTACAAGTCCAGAAACTTAGTAGAGAGAAAGTGATGTCGCTGAAGACGGTCACACACCAGAGTAAAAGTTTGCACATGCAAAACACCCAACACACTTGTAAACATATGTTATGGCACAACCTATGTTTTGCTGTCATTCCGACGCTCCGGGGCCCCACTTCGGCGAAACCCTGAATCCGCTGGAAAAACCCTAAAGTTTTCGTCTACCTCCTTGAACGGAGCCGAAAGGGGGTAGACCAGTGGATTTTTTTTTTTGGTTGTGTTAGCCTAGGCCATAGGAACATGAGAAACCAAAGTCTACCGCAAATCAACATAAGATTCCATCTGGTTCGACCGAAGGGGGAGTTTTCACTAGAGAGAAAGTGAGGTCGGTGAAGTCGGTCACACCCCGGAGTTGGATCTAGGACATTTACAACACACAACACACTTGTATACATACGGAATTGCACAACCTAGGTTTTGGTGGCATTCCGCCGCTCTGGGGCCACGCTTCGGCAAAACCCTGAATCCGCTGGAAAAACCCTAACGTTTTCGTCCACCCCCTTGAGCGGCGTCGAAAGGGGGTAGACCAGTGGACTTTTTTGCTTGGTTGTGTTAGCCTAGGCCATAGGAACATGGGAAACCAAAGTCTACCCTAAATCAACACAAGATTCCATCCGGTTCGCCCGAAGGGAGAGTTTTCACCTATAAGTGCAGAAACTCACTAGAGAGAAAGTGAGATCGGTGAAGCCGGTCACACCCCAGAGTAGGATCATGGACATTTACAACACATAACACATTTGTATACATATGGTACGGCACAACCTAGGTTTTAGTGGCATTCCGACGCTCCGGGGCCCCGTTTCGACGAAACCCTGAATCCGATGGAAAAACTCACATTTTCGTCTACCCTCTTGAACGGCGTCGAAAGGGGGTAGACTAGTGGAATATTTTGCTTGGTTGTGTTAGCCTATGCCACAGGAACATGATAAACCAAAGTCTACCCCAAATCAACAAAAGATTCCATCCGGTTCGTGATGTGCAAGTGTGAGAGACAAGATTCGCGACGTCATTTTATGTGGGTGGAGACCGCTATACACAGTAGCTACATACATAAAAATGAATAAAAAACATATTAAACTTAATTGAGAGTTATAAATAAAATACATAAAAATGGAGATTGAAAAAAAACATCGTAACTATGCCCGACGGCAAAGCTGTTCGCGTAGCTATATAAATAAAAAAGAATATAAAATGAAGATAAAAAGAAAAACATAGTAACTATGCCGATGGTAAAGCCGTCGGCGTATCAATATGCATAAAAATTAAATATTATAAAAAGGCCCATCTGACTCTACGCCGACGACCGCTGTGATGTCTACGCCGACGGCTAAATATACGCCGAGGGTGGCCGTCGGCGTAGCTTCTCTACACCGATGGCTTTTTTGAATCCGAGGGCCACCTCGACGGGGTGGCCGCGGCGGGGTCTACGCCGACGGCCCCGACAAAAATCCGTCGGCGTCTACCCCCATTCCTGTAGTGTGAAGTCTCTACCTTGAAGGAGTAGATCAAATTTAAAAGGAAGATGGGATATGCAATTGGATTCAAATACCTCAGGGATGAGGAGGAAGAGCGAGCTGGGAGAGCAAAACCCTCGACTCCACTCGAGCCGAGATGGAGAAACCCCAAGCTGACGAGAACGCCCCGCAAAGGAGCTCGAGTACAGACGGAGAGAAGGAAACGCGATGAGATCCAGGGGAGATGGCAAATGGGTCACATATATATACGGTCAGCTAGATTTCCTGATGTGATTAGTGGATGGGCACGCCCGATTAACGCCCGATTCGTTTGGACGCACGTTCGCGAAAGAAAAATGCGCGTTGTCCGCTTCAATAAAAACACCAAATTAAGAAAACCTGTAAAAAAAGATCAAAGAAAACTAGCATTCTCTCCCATGTCTTTTTACAATTCATTTGATGGAGACAAACAAATTATGGTGCATACAAAATACTCCCTCCGTTTCTAAATATAAGATGTTTTAGATTTTATCCACATTCATATCTAGATGTATGTGGACATATTTTAATGTGTATGTACACTCATTTGGGTTTACACCTAACCAACATGTGAACTAGTTAGAACATCTTGCATTGTGCAACGGAGGGAGTATTATATGATTGGAATGGACAAGACATTACAAGGCTATGTTTTCCCATTTCCACGTTTTTTCTATCCTACTTTTAGAGATTAGCAAGCGCGGGCACTCATCTAGTTTGCGTAAGTGCACAAGAAGATTATCCGAGCACGGGGGACGAATTTGTAGGCGTGTGCACTTGCGCGTCCGTGACTCGTCAAATCGACATGGATGGTGCGGGAGCCGCGCCGGTGGTGGGCGCGACGATGGCAACCCGGCCGGATCGCTCCGAAGTCCGTACCATGGTTTTCAAATTCAGCGAGATTTCGTCGAAATTCACTGAATTTCAGTGATTGCGGTACACCCCGAAATAATTGCCTTTCGGTCAAAATATTTCAGCACTTTCAATAGTACACAGGAATTAAAAAATTATTTAAAATATTTTGAATATTTTTTAATATTTAAACGACTTTGAAGAAAAAAAATCGGTCATTTGGCTAAAACGAAAACCGAAATCACTGAAAATTTCAGTGATTTCTGTGGTGGCCGAAATTTTTCCGAAACGGAAATTTGAAACCACGGTCCGTACACGTGCAGTAGGCGATTCTAGAACATGTCATACAGGAGTCGCTGGAAGTCGTTGAGAATCGCCGCATCCGTACACATGTGGACGCGCACGCCGCCGTCTCCCTGCCGGCCGTCCATCAGGTAGACGAACCCGGCGCGCTCCGACACGGCGCGTAGCAACGCTAGCGGCTTGCCCCACCCGAAATCCGCGTCGTACACGGGCATGCCCAGCCAGCTAATCACCCTCAGCTCTGTCTCCGGCATGCAGCCGGCCGGGGCTGGCTGGCCGTCCGTATCCGCGAGGGTCAGCTCGAAGTAGTCGATCGCCGAGCGCACCAGCTCGTCGTCCATCCGGCGCACGGCGCCCGTGATGCGGCCGGCCACAGAGGGCAGGTCCCCCGAGGAGGCAACGTCCCGCACCGTACCGGCGGCGCCCAGCCAGATGATCCCGTTGCCGAAGTAGCCGGCCGGGAGCGGCGGCCTCAGGCCACGCCGGACGCTGGCCGGGATGGTGAGGCGCGTCGTGGCGTCCGGGGGCAGCCGGCGGGCGACGCACACGCAGCGCCACACGTGGGCGCTCACGGCGCAGAACGTGCTCACGCGGCCGCTGTGCCCTGGCCCGGCGCAGGCGCGCTTGAGAGCGGCGACCTGGTCCTTGGAGACGTCGAACGTCTCGGTGACTACGGGCCCCGACGGCTGGCGTAGGTTCAGCTTGGGGCAGAAGACTGAGAGGGCGTCCGGGTGGACGAAGGGCGGGGAGCGCGCGCGGAGGAGGGCGCGGTCGTGGACCGGGGGCTCTAGCGTCACCGCCGTCGCCGGGTCCCTGGAGAAGGCAGACCACGTCTGGAAGAAGTGGAACGCGCTGATGGCGTCGGCGGCGACGTGGTGCAGCGCCGTCCCCAACGCCACCCCGCCGCACTTCAAGAAAGTCACCTGGACGGCGCACATGACGTCATTCTCGACACGTGGAACAAAGAGCCTCCTTAGCTCCGGCGAGGGCCTGAAGCTGGCGAAGTCGTCCACGGTGAGGCCCGAGCGAGCAACGACGAAGAGCGCGCCCTGGCCGGCGCACTCGATCTCCGCCCGGCCGTCGCCACCCACGTCGAGACGCCCGGCCAGCGGGTAGAAGGCCACCAGAGCCTTGGCCATCGCCGCCTTTATCCGGGCCACGTCGAAGACGGCGGCACCGGAGTCGGAGCGGTAGAAGTAGACAGTCGGGGTGTGGCCTCGGTTGGCCAGCACGAGGTCGAGCGGGGAGAGCCAGAGGCCTCGCCTGGGCGTCTCCTCGCTGGGTGTCACCATGCACGACTCCACCACCTTCACCTCCTCCACACCGCCCATTTCCTTCTGCAGCTGATTGAGCTAAGGTCGAATGAAGTGTGGTGCTCTGGCAGGTTGCAGCTCTCGCGCGCACTTCCTCCCTTTTATACTACAAGTTCTATGCCACGCGAAGTCGCGAACGTATACATAGGCAGCACGGGCCACATATCTATTCATTTTATTTATATCGATTGATTTAATTGTCCAAATCAAGTCGTACGTTTTGTTATTAGAAAAGAGACCTGACACCTGCTAAGATAAACGATCGGGTACAGTCGACACCAACATCGTAATGATGTAGAGACCCTTGGAACACGAACGAAACGAGTGTACATGGACCTCCCACATTTTCTCCAGCTACAGTGAAAAGGCGATTTCTTGGGCGACTCTGCGCGTGCTAGCTCGCCGTCGGCGATCCGCTGGATCCCTCGCCCTCCGGCGGCCGCTTCGGCGGCGGGAGGACGGGGAATCCACGGATCCCGGCGTGTGGAGGTTATGCCGAACGGGTATACCTGACACGGTGGATAAAACCAGGCCCACCAAGGAGGCCCATCAGCTAAAGCCGAAGGGCTTAATGGAGAAGGCCTCATGGGCTTAGCCGCAAGGATAAGCCCTGGGCTGGCTTAGTAAAGTCCAAGACGAAGGTCAGACCGCGTTCGCCTTAGGGAGCAAGTTAGGGTTTGTTACCGTGTTAGTCTAGAACTCATGATCTATGTCGGTTAAGGCTTTCCTTGTGGGGGAAGGCTTGGCGCCTTTATAAGCCAGCCTTCCCGCAGCCTTAGGGCACGCATACAATCTCATTGTAACCTGTACACATATTCTCCTTGAGTGAATTATAGCAGCACGTAGGATCTCGCCACCGTCGTGAGATCCGAAGCTGGGTAAGATCGTGTGTGCAATCCCGTCACTGGAACCCTCTACGTTCTTCCCACCTCCTCTACGGTACGTATGAATCCATATAGTAGTTCCGCGTTAACAATACCTCGACACGGCGTGTATGTAGCCTAGGTGTGCGTGGAGGTGTGCCAGCCGGTGGCGTTGTGGTGGAAGCGGTGGTGCCGGAGTGGCTTTTGGTGGCGGCGGTCTTCCCCTCCGCTGGTGCGGCTCCGGTAGAGCTTCGCCGTGGATCTGCTGCCCTGGCCTCGTTCGCGGCTCCTCGGAGTGCTCGAGAGGTCTTCCCCTTCGCCGGAGTCCGAGAGCTGGCGGATCCGGCGATTGACGATCTGAAAGGTGCGGTGCTGAAGGCCAAGGTGGCGTCGTCGACCGTCGCGCAGGGTGGAGGTGCTCTGGCACCGAGGAGCGTTCGACTTCCTGTTTGCGATGGGGAGCCTCCCAGTCCAAGGTCACGGAGGTGGTGCGGCGGGTTTCGTCGGCACGGCGTCCTGCTCGATGAAGACGAAGCCAGAGCTCAGAGGGACCTCGTTGTAATTTCTTTGTTTTCTGGGCTTTTTTATAAGAGTCTTGGCTGATGTACTGTGTCTTTCCTCGCAAAAAAAAAAAAAAAAAAACGAAACGAGTGTACATATTTATTTGGCCGGCCGATCGATCGATACCGACATACTGAATCTGACACCAACATCTCAATAATGCAGAGACCATATTTATTCTCATATATATAGGCCTGTCATCGACCTCCGATTTTTTTCTTGATAAGGGGAATATATTAATACTGGGCTGAATAATCGACCTCCGATTATGTATCGTACGTCTCCCAGTGCAACCGAGCATTTACGCTAAAGGGTGTTGTTTGTAGAGTGGAATGGTTCTTAAGTTGCTGTTAGATTCAGGTCGTGTAGCTTAGTGTCAACGAGAGAACCAAAACCAGTAAACGGATGGGTTCGTGCCGACATGTGCCTGTTGCGAGCAATATTCGATTTAGGTTGATTTATTTCTGAATGAGGTTGTAAGGGGTCCTGTCATCTTGCCTGCCTCCAGTTTTTTTCTTTCCGGGTTTGCGAGCCAATTGGCTTTTGTAAGAACTTTCCCCCTTCTTAATGAAAAAATAGAGCACCTGCTAGGTTCGTAAAAAAACGACATCACAAATCAGAACTCACGTATGTATACACCAATACATGTGATATGCGCGCATGTACGTATGTGCTGAACTCATGCATATACGTAAATGAGGGTGGTACTAAGTAAATTACTACTAACTACGTATCAAAATATAAGATGTTTTACCATTTTTTGACCTGCAAAATTGTCTAAAAATGTTAAAATATCTTATATTTTTTTGAAACGAGCAAAAGTTTTGCTTTTTATATTGATATAGGAGAAGCAAACATGATACGGCCGAAGCTAAAAGAAATAGAAACATAAAAGTCAGGGCCTACTAAATAAGAGGAAATTATATATCAGGATATAGAAAACATCTTATATTTTGATACGGAGTGAGTATATACTAAGTTGAGTGCCGTTGAAAAGGTGGACAACACGTAAGGTACGGTAGGGTAAGGTAGGCGCTTGCCGGCGCGCTCACTCCTAATTAAGTACGTTGACAGATGAGCACCTCCATGGCGATGCCAGCAGTGCGCTTCAGTGTGTTAACTCAGAACTTGCCCCTGGGCACGGCGGGGTGGGCGGTGTAAGCGGAGTAGGCGGCGTTGGCGGAGTGGCCCCTCAGGCGGCGTCGGCGGGGTCGGTGGGGTGGGCGGCGTTGGCGGGGTCGGAGGGCACGGCGCCCTGCCGGCAGTGGCGTATCTAGTGGGGGTGCCATGGGTGCCATGGCACCCCCTAAAAAATGCATACTCTTTTATCTAGTGATCAATTAGCCTTATTCCTTCTGTTTTAAATGTGTTAAAATAATTATACATCGCATATTTAATCTATGAACACTGAGTTGGCACCCCCTGTGGTTTTGTCCTACATCCGCCACTGCCTGCCGGAGGCAGGCGCGAGCAGGGAGATCAGTAGCGCCAGGAGCAGGAGGTGCACCATTGCAAATGCGGCACTGGTTCTTGGCGGCCATGGTGCCCGGCTGCTTCCAGCGAGCTCTGACTCTAGATCAGGGCGCCGGAGTACGCACCACTTACTCTTCTTGCTCTTGGCTTACAACCATCATCAGGAAAGCACTAGATATAGAAATGGCGGGCGAGCGGGCGTGCATGCTCTTGTGTGTAACCTCGCGTGGTCCACGAAAACCTCCTTGATGGCGGAGAGGTTGTCGTCTCGTCACTGAAACTTCCCGTGCCGGCTTCAAACAACCACACACGTACGAGCCTCTCGCCTCTTCGGACGGATGGATTCGTGCCGACATGTCACCAGCTGCCTGTCTACGCGAGACACCTGCACTGAAATGTGATTTTGCTCCCCCGCTTATATATCACAATCAGGCCTTCATTTTCGGGCGTGCATTTTTACAACTAGGCACGTCACTCTTTCTTATAACAATAGTTATTATTAATTCAAAAGTTTGCATCAAGATGATACAACCAAAATAATTACACCCGGTTTCAGTATAATAAGAGATGCACAGCCCAAACACATGGGATTGTTCTTTTGACATATAGACAATTAACATAGGAACAAGGATAAAGCAGGCTACGGCTACGAAAGACAAATGCACATATTATGCCTCCATCCGTGTTGGGTGAAATCTTGTTGAACGCTCGCTCCACCTGAAATATACCCCCATGATGAATTTTCTTATGCTCCAATTGTTACAAATGACTGCAAGTGTGTAGTGTGTACGCGTAGATAAGGTGCACCGCCTGCGAGATGCGGCATTTACAACGCTATGGCAGATTCATGGCGATGGCGCTGTTGACGTGTACCGTTTGTATCTGCACCGGACACGTCTTGTAACCGTTGTGCTGTAACTAACTGACCTAGTCGCTAGCATAGGATAAGATCGAGTGCCTAGATAGGCGGCACGCCGTTGCCCATGATCTGCACGATGTGCTGCAGCTCCCCTGTATCTATATGAGATCCGCTGATGAGTAATACAAGCATCGAGTTATAGAGTTCAGTTTGGTATCAGAGCCTCCTTCTTCTTCTTTCTTCCACCTTCACCTCCTCCAATGGCCGACGATGATGCTTCCCTCGCTACCTCTGGTCACCTCGCCAGCACCTCCGTGCAGCTGCTTCCCTCTCCTCCCACCACCCATGGAGTCGACATCACTCGCTACATCAAGTTCAAACTCGACGCGGCGCTCGGCAACTACCACAAGTGGCGCAACCTCTTCCTCTTTGTCCTCTCCAAGTACAACGCCCGTGACCATGTCGAGGAGGAGACCTCTCCTCACCTCGCTGACGACCAGTGGCGTGCCGCCAACGTCGCCATCGTCCTCTGGATCTACGGCACCATCTCCGATCAGCTGCAGGACGTCATCCTCCAGGCCGACGGCACGGCCTACACCGCCTGGCAAGCTCTCAAACACTTCTTCATGGAGAACGCCGAGGGACGCGAGATCCACCTCCACAAGGAGTTCACCAACGCCAGCCAGGGCGACATGGACGTCATCGCCTACTGCCGCAAGCTCAAGGGCATCGCCGATCAGCTCGGCGACGTCGTCGCCCCGGTCACCGACAAGAAGCTCACCATGCGCCTCATCTCCGGCCTCGACGACCGATTCAAGGTACAGCAAGAAATCCTGGAGACCATGAAGCCGTTCCCCTCCTTCGCGCAGGCCCAATCTCGGCTCCAGCTCGCCGAGGAGAAACTCAGGTTGAAGGCCGCGGCGACCCCGCAAGTCCTGCACACCACCGGCACCGGCAACGGGTCGTCCGGATATTGCTTCCACGACACCTGCTACACCTGCGGCGAGCCAGGACACATGGCGCGCAACTGCCCTCGCGGTGGTGACCGCGTCCAGAACGGCTACGGCCAGCACGGGCGCGGCGGCGGCCAACAGTACAACCGCGGTGGCGGTCAGCACCACTACGGGCAGAACAGCCATGGGCAGGGCTACGGCAACAACAGCGGCTACGGGCAGAACTACGGCAACAACAACGGGCGTGGCCGCGGCCGTGGTCGCGGGCGTGGTGACTACGGCTGGCGTGGCGGCTACAACCCTGGCTATAGGCACCCCCCAGGCGCAGCAGCAGAACTACGGCGGCGGTCGTCCGCTCACCTGGGTGCCGCCCAACGCCGCGTACGTCATCAGCCCTGCTCAGCACTCCCAGGCGTACACCCTGATGTCCCCCAATCCCGTGCCTCTGCTGCCAACACCGGGCATCCCGCCGTCCGCTCCCTCGTTCGACTACCACGCCATGTTCAACTCTGCCCCCAACAACAGCAGTGGCTTCCACCACGGCGGCGACTGGGTCATGGACTCCGGCGCAACCACGCACGTCACCAACAACCAGGGTAATCTTACCTCGTCTCATTCCCTTTCAAGCGCAAATTCTCGTGATATTGTAGTTGGCAATGGATCTGCAATGCCTGTTTCTTCTGTCGGTTCTACCACCATTACCTCTCGCCCCTTCCACCTTAATGATGTCTTAGTCACTCCCTCTGTTATTAAAAGTCTAATATCCGTACGCAAATTCACCCGTGATAACTCTTGTTCAATTGAATTTGACCCTAATGGCTTCTCTATAAAGGACCTAGCAACTCGGACCATTCTTCTGCGCTCCAGTAGCAGCGACGATCTGTACCCGTTCTTCGGCGACATCCACTCCTCCAACACAGCCCTGACGGTCTCCAACACGTGATCTGTGGCATCGACAGCTAGGCCACCCAAGTGATGATAGTCTTGCTAGAATTTCCCCTGATTTTCCCGAACCATGTAACCCATCTAGAAATAAATCCCCCATCTGTGAAGCTTGCCAATTAGGTCTACAACCTCGTCTAGCTTTCCCTACTTCCTCTAGTTTTACCACTTCTCCTTTTCAACTTATACATTGTGATCTCTGGACCTCCCCTATTCCTTGTTTTTCTGGTTACACATATTATATCATTGTATTAGATGATTATTCACATTATTCATCGGATTTTCCACTTAGAAATAAATCCGATACCACTTCTGTTCTCCAACGTTTCTTTGTCTATGTTAAAACTCAATTCAACAAAACTATTCAATGTGTGCAATGTGACAATGGAGTCGAGTTTCTCAACAATACTTTGCGGTCCTTTCTTGCAACCCACGGTGCCTCTTTTCGTTTCTCATGTCCTCATACCTCTCCACAAAACGGGAAAGCAGAACGTATGCTACGCACTACCAATGACGTTGTCCGAACCCTACTTGTCCAAGCCAACCTACCGCCACCCTTTTGGGTCGAAGCTCTCCATACAACCAATCACCTACTCAACATTCGCCCCTCACGTACCATTCAACACACAACACCTCATTTTCGTTTATTCGGCCATTACCCCACCTATACACACCTTCGCACCTTCGGATGTATTTTCTACCCAAACCTTTATGCCACAACCAAACACAAGCTCCAACCTAGGTCTACACGATGCGTTTTCATAGGCTACCCACCAGAACACAAGGGTATCGCTGTTTCGCCACTTCCCTCCTCCTACCAACAGGCACTTAAGGATCCTAATTGGCACGCTACGATGCTCGATGAATTTAACGCCTTGTTACAGACTGACTCTTGGTCTTTGATCCCTTGTCCTGCAGGTGCAAATGTGGTTACGGGCAAATGGATATTTCGCCACAGGCTGAACTCGGACGACTCTCTCTCACGGTACAAAGCAATATGAGTGATGCGTGGCTTTACTCAAAGAGCTGGTGTGGACTACGGTGAAACTTTCAGCCTAGTGGTGAAACCGGCCACAATTCGAGTTGTGCTCTCTCTTGCCGCTGCTCAAGCATGGCCTATCAACCAACTTGATGTCAAGAATGCATTCCTACATGGTAATTTGCAAGAAACTGTTTACTACCAACAACCTTCTGGTTTCCTTGATTCCCACATGCCTAATCATATATGCCGCCTCAACAAATCCCTATATGGCCTAAACAAGCTCCACGCACTTGTTTCACTCGTTTCACCACATATCTCCTCTCCATTGGTTTTGTTGCATCCAAGTGTGACTCCTCCCTTTTTATCCTCCATCGTGGGAACGAGCTTGCTTATCTCTTGTTGTATGTTGATGACATCATTCTCACAGCCAACACCACCACACTTCTCCGATCTGTCATTGACTCACTGTCCTCTGAATTTTCCATGTCTGATTTGGGGACCTTGCATCATTTTCTTGGCATCAATGTTGATCACAACACATCCGGCATGTTCCTGTCCCAGCAACAGTACATGCTTGAGATTCTAGACTGCGCCAACATGCTACATTGCAATCTACTATTCACCCCTGTTGAGAAGCGCGCTAAGCCCTCTACCCATGACGGTGCTCCTTTTGCCGATCCATCTCTGTACCGCAGCCTTGCTGGAGCTCTGCAATACCTTACTTTGACACGCCCTGACATCTCCTACGCCGTGCAGCAAGTCTGCCTCTTCATGCATGCACCAACCACAACACACTTTCAGCTCATCAAGCGCATCATGCGGTATCTCCGAGGGACCTCGCATTATAACCTTCAGCTGTACAAGTCCGGTGCTCATGATCTGATCGCCTACAGTGATGCCGATTGGGCTGGGTGCCCTGACACCCGCAAGTCGACGTCCGGGTTCTTGTCTTCTTGGGCGACAACCTGGTCTCCTGGTCTTCAAAATGCCAAGCCACCGTGTCAAGATCGAGTGCGGAAGCCGAGTACAGGGCGGTCGCGAACTGTGTTGCTGAATCGTGCTGGCTGCGGCAACATCTGGCTGAACTGCATCGACCGCCCAAGCGCGCCACCATCGTGTACTGCAACAACATCAGCGCCATGTATCTGACATGAGTATACATCTCGGGTACCCTACCATGAGGGTACCTGGTGCACGTGACGACTAAGGCCCGATAGCGAAGAGCCTATTCGAAGCCCAAGACCAGAGGCCCAAGAAGATGGAGTACCCTCCAAGATTAGTCATAGTCATAGTCGTTAGGACTTTCCTTATGTGTAAATCAGGTCGGTTACGTACTCCTGAGACCCAGCCTATTTAAGGACTGGGAGGGTGCCGATCTAGGACCAAGCCATACTCAAGCCACCAAAGCTCTAGCGAGATCGACATCTCGCCGGAGCCACCTTGTAACCGCATAATCTCACACGATCAATAACAGACAAGCAGGAAGTAGGGTCTTTAACTCCACCCGAGGGGCCTGAACCTGGGTAAATCTTTGCCTCTGCTTGTCAGCCGACGAAACTACCAGTACTTCCACGTTCTCTCCCCATAATCTCAACCCTAGGTCCTTAACCATGGGATTTGATGAGTGTACCCCTCGTCAATTGGCGCCGTCTGTGGGAAAGAATAGTGCTGTACTCACGGTTTCTTCGGTTCCATCGGAAAACGGCGACTCGCCGATCGGATCTACAAACGGCAACTCGCCGGCTGCATCAACAAACCAGAACTCGCCGACTCAGGCGGCACACGGCAACTCGCCGACTCACTCGACAAACGGCAGCACGCCAGCTTCACCTGCAAAAAGCGCATCGGATCCTCTGTTGGATTTCGAGCCACACCCGACAGAATTCCAGGAGGCCTTCTCCGATCTCAAGTCAGGTTTGGGTTTAACCGTTGCTTCGTTCAATTTTTTCGTCAACAAGCTTGGTGTGCAGGACTTGACGGATCCACGCCAACTCGCGACTTCCGCACCCGAGGCTCCATCAGTTGCGGCTCCTTCAACTGTGGATTCATCAACTACGTCCATACCATTGTCGATCCTCCAAGCTTGCTCGTCTGCAACAACCATGTCCACACGAGAGATGCACGAGCTCATTGAAGAACTCCAGGGCGAGGAGGCCAAATCAGCATACCGCACAAACGATCCCGAGCTCGATCTCCCACTCGAGGATAGTTTCGACTGCGGGATCCCCCTCAGCGATTTCGACGAACCCGAAACTCATATCGATAACCACGTCGACTCCGAGATCTGCACCAACAACAACAATCTCGACTTTGAGATTCATAACAACTTCGTCGACGCCGAGATGAGCATAGGCGATGAAGGCATCGACAGCGAGATCCATCCATACGGACCACTCGATGGGAATATCGACTCAGACATGAAACTTGATGACGACGTCAAGTCCATGATGGGACTCGAAGACACATACACATACCCTCGGGTGATACCCCAGCAGGTCTACGTTGCCTTCGCCGCGGAATCATCTAATGCTGCGGCCAGTCGCAGGCCTACAGAGTTTCCGTGCACGGTTACTATGCCGGACGGAGTCACAAACCTCACAATTACTGCTGAGATGGCAGCAAAAGCAGATAAAGTTATCAAGGAGTGCACAATGATGCCAGCAGACGCAACGCGGGAGGAGATGCTGACCTTCCAGTACTTCAACTGGCAGGAATCACTTCGACTGAAGCAGATAAGAGCGACACTCGAAGAACGCAAAAAGCAGGCTAGCTTGTCGAGTGTGCGCAGAAGACAGCTCTCCATGAGCTCCACCGGGCGATCAGACACAAGACCCAGATCGAGGCTGTCACACCTCTCGCCGGACGAGGAGCAGATCATCCGTGTCTCGCGGACGCGTCGAGTGAAGCACAGAGCTCCATGTGGCTCAGGCTCTCGATCAGAGTATGAGTCGCTACTGTAAGATTTACGTGATCTGCTCCTGGACCTGCGCCTACGCGAGCCGCTTCTTTCCATCGAGTGCTGGCGGCGACCACTGTGATTGTGCTCTTCACGACGCGTCCGCGAGACTCATACTCTGATCGAGAGCTCTGTGCTTCACATGGTGGGTCGAGTAGCTGCACTCAGTCGATTCATCAGCAAGCTGGGTGAAAAAGCACTCCCGTTCTATCGACTGATGAAGAAAGCAGACAAATTCGAGTGGACGCAAGAAGCCGAAGCAGCCTTCACGGACCTCAAGCGAGTCCTCACAAGCCCTCCAATCCTCGTCGCACCAAGGGAACGCGAGCCACTGTACCTATATGTCTCCGCAACTAACAGGGTGGTGAGCACCGTACTGGTAGTCGAACGAAGGGAGGAGGGACACGCCCAAAGCATACAACGCCCAGTCTATTACTTGAGTGAAGTGCTCTCCATATCAAAGCAGCGGTACCCGCACTATCAAAAGCTGGCCTACGCCGTGTTCATGTCCTCAAGGAAGCTGACGCATTACTTCTCCGAGCACCCGATCACTGTAATCAGCACCTCAGGGATCGGGGACATCCTCACAAACCCCAACGCAACTGGGCGAGTCGCAAAATGGCTCATCGAGCTAGCACCGCGAGATATCAAGTATGATTACCCGAAGGCCATCAAAGCACAAGTCTTACCTGACTTCCACACCGAGTGGATCGAAGCTCAGCTGCCAGGAGCGCCAGATGTGTCCAACTCATGGACTATGTACTTTGACGGCTCGAAGAAAAACGAAGGCGCAGGCGCGGGTGTCATCCTCATATCACCAAAAGGCGACAAGCTTCGCTATATCCTGCAGATGGGATTCGAGTTCCCATCCAATAACGAAGCAGAGTACGAGGCCCTGATCCATGGCATGAGGATGGCCAAAGCCCTCGGTGCACTCGACTGATGATCTACGGTGACTCGAATCTTGTGGTGCAGCAAACAATGAAGGCCTGTGATGCAATCGCAGATAATATGATCGCCTACCGTGACCTGTACAACATCATGGAGGGCAGCTTCGAAGGCTGCGAGTTGCGGCACATAGGGCGTGAGAGCAATGAAGAAGCAGATAAGTTAGCCAACATTGGCGCGACCAAAGCACCAGTTCCACCTGGTGTCTTCTTCGAGCGCATCGAGCACAGATCCATCAAGAAAAAGCGAGCATCTCCTACATCAGCCGCACCAGCCAAGAGCAAAGCACCTAGCACAGAGGACCCGCCAGTCGAGGTACTCCTCATCGAGCCAACTTGGACTCAACCTTTCCTCGCATACATACTCCGCGGCGAGGTACCGAAGACATAACAGAGTCAAGACGCGTCACTCGACGATCTAAAGCATACACTGTCATCAACGGTGAACTGTATAAACACAGCATATCAGGTATGTTCCAACGTTGCATAGCATTTGAAGATGGCCAAGCCATCCTTCGTGATATTCATGCAGGTACCTGCGGGCACCATGCCAGCAGTCGATCACTCGTAGCCAAAGCCTTTCGCGCAGGCTTCTACTGGCCCACAGCACTCAAAGACGCGGAGGACATAGTCAAAAGGTGCATCGGCTGTCAAAAATTCGCCACAAAGCCGCACGCACCCGCATCGGCGTTGAAGACAATACCATTGGCCTGGCCCTTCGCCCAGTGGGGGCTCGATATGGTTGGGCCACTCAAAAAATCCTCCCATGGAGGGCATACTCACCTTCTGGTGGCGGTCGACAAGTTCACCAAGTGGATTGAAGCAGTCCCTATCACAAGTTCGACTGCCACTACAGCAGTCAATTTCATAAAATCCATCATATACCGCTTTGGTGTGCCAAGTAGCATCATCACTGATAACGGTACAAACTTCACGGCTGAAGAATTCCGATCCTTCTGCAAAGAGCAGGACATTACGCTCAATTATGCATCTGTGGCACACCCGCAATCCAATGGCCAAGTCGAAAAGGCCAATGGACTTGTGACGAGCGGAATCAAGAAACGCCTCCTGGTGCCACTCAAAAGGGCCGCGGGTGCTTGGGTCGAAGAACTCCATCTGTGCTATGGAGCCTACGCACAACACCCAATGCCTCAACAATTTACCCCATTCTTCATGGTCTACGGCGCAGAGGCAATCCTGCCATCAGATGTAAATTCAATGCACCAAGAGTCGAAGCATACAACGAAGAAGATGCAGATGAAGCACTCGAAGATGCAGTCGACTTGCTCGAAGAAGCACGCAACACGGCGCTAGCACGCACAGCTGTCTACCAGCAAGACCTCCGCAACTATCACAGCCGTCGACTGCGTACCAGGTCCTTCGAGGTTGGCGACTTGGTACTTCGACTGAAGCAAAAGAAGGTGCATAAACTTGCTTCTCCATGGGAAGGACCCTTCATCATCACCGAGGTCATTGGTGGTGGAGCATACAGACTGAAGCACGAAGACAGGCGAACTCTCGCACAATCCTTGGAACGTTGCGCAGCTGCGCCGTTTCTATGCTTAGATTGCTCAGTCGCAAATGTAATAGGCACATATGTCGGATGGCTGCAGGTTTCAGACGCGCTCTTTTCCTTACCAGGGTACCTAAGGGGACTGGAAGGTTTTTAATGAGGCGGCCTGCAGCTTAACATTCAAAAATGGAATATAGTCAATGATTCCTCATATTTCTCCCTGTTTACTACTCGCATAAATTAGTCGCACAACCTTAGCCTCCCCGAGTACTCGGGGGCTGCGCTACTCAAAACGTGAGCTCTCGCTCCTTCTTCAAACATAATACCCCAGCCGCACTCGAACACTCGGGGGCTGGGTCGTAAAAAATCATACATAAACAAAAAAGTTGCTCAATAACATGAGTTGAAGCTTCAAACATCGCAAAAATTCACAGCCTCACTCGAACACTCGGGGCTGTAGAATTCATGTTCTATATAAAGTGTTTTTCATAAACCCCACTCGATACACTCGGGGGCTGCATACATACAAGTAAACAAATATGTACTAAGTACAAGTGGCAAAATTTACACTCGGGGCTGTCCCCTATACAGAAAAACCCTAATCTTCCGGTTCGTCCTTTACTGGAAGAACAGGGCCCATAAGTTGAGCATGATAGCACTCAACCAATACCCTCGCATGATCGACTGTATCGTCAAGATGGACTGCGACAAAGTCGATCCAGGAACGGGTGGACGTAGCTGCATATGTGGACGCTGGCTTCGGATATATGCCATCGTTGCGTTGGCTCCATCCACAAGCTTCTGAGTGACAAAGTCTCGAATGGGACCGGCACTCCGGAAAAGCCCGAGCAACGCGTGGATTCCTTGAGGTTGCGGCCCTGTTGGAAAAAGAATTTGGTTGATGCGACTGAAGGCCGACCTGCATAATTCTAGTAGCATGTTGGGTGAACAAAAAGGACAGACTATGAACTCTTGAGATAAGAGCAGTCATGCTTACACTCGAGTTGTCTGTTCACAATCTCCATCTCGCCAAGCACGTACTCCTCCCGCTGAGTGGGTAAAGCTAGCAGGCCTCGCTCTCATCCTATCCAGCTCACTCTGGGCACTCCCCAACTCTTGATCCAGTTTTGCGACTCGAGCCTTCATATAACGCATTACTGCGACATCGTTTGCCACCTGAGCTCGAGATCGAGTAGGGGCGCGATGCCGCGACGAACCAGCTGAAGTGGCGGCTGCCCGTGGCTGTTCCAAACATCATAAAAATCTTCAATCAGACATGGGAGATTCATCACACATCTCAGTCGAGTAATAGCACATAGCCTTTCAGGTAAAAGCACGAAGGAATTAAATTCATAACAAAGGTAGCAAAAGCGCACGCATACTCGCGTGATCATATGGTTTAATTACACAACATAAATATGGGTTCGACTACCCTATTTCTCAGACACTGACTCTGACCTAGCCCTACTCTCGCGAGTGGCAACCTCCGCCGCTCGGCGCTCCATAGTGGCTATGAACATGTTGGCCAGTCGAGCGGCTGGCTCACTAACGGATTTCAGAGACATAGGCTTCTCGCCAGGCCTTCGAGGAAAGTCAGACATGGCCGCTTCAAAGTCACCCTTTATTCCGAGATCCAAAATGAGCTTGAGGGTAGACTTCGAGCCGCGTACCGTGAGAGCGCGAGCAAAGCTCGCCATGGTTGAAGTCCCCGGTCCAAGCACGCTAGCAAAGCCATCGGCAGTCAACGGCACCTCGCCTAGTGAGAGCACCTCCTTGTACACAGCGCCGAGGGTGCTGGCAGACTTGGCAAGGGAGTCCTTCGCCTGGACAAAGGAAGCTCCAAGGTCACCTATAACCTGGTCGAGTTATAACTCATCACTGACCACGGCAGTAGGTGTTGGCACACCAATCGCCTCTGTAATATGAACCAGAAAAAGTAAGATTACAACATACTACCCAACGGGTACACGGAGGCATACAAAAAGATGGTTCCTTACCTCTCACGTTCTGGGCGAGGCCAGCCAGTCGCTCAGCATAATCCTTCTCGCGTGCAGCGGCAGAACGCTGGGCGGTATCCGCGGCTTTCTTCGACTCGGCAGCTTGAGTGGCAAGAGCTTCTTCTACCTCCTTTACTCGGGTTTTAGTCACTGCCTTGTCACCTGAGTTTGGAAAGCAAAGCGGTAAATCAGCATTCGACAAAACAAAGACAGTGCAAAAAGACCTTCGGGTACAGAATCAAATTTCACTTACGAGTGAGCTGCTCCAAGTTAACACGCAGCCTGTCCCTCTCCTGCTCCATCTGAACAAAAGCTTTCCCCGATTCTACCAGATTGAGGTAGTAAGGCTACAAGCAAATGGAATTAGCATAAATCAGCACATTGATAACCCCCAAGAGCAGGGGATCACCGTAGCACCTCTCAATGTGGAAGTAAGGTATCGATCCGCAGGAGCAAGAAGGAAAAGTTATCTATTCCCTACAACTAAAGTGTCACAAGTTTTAGTTGATTATGCACTAAACAAGTTTAAGGAACAAGATGGTTGATTTAATGGATGGGAATGTAACAAAACAAGAATGTAAAAGTGTCCCAATCCTCTTCAATGCAAGAGGACAAGACAAAGGTTTTCTCTTATAGGAACAATGGACATGGGTTCATGGGTTCACTTAATCCTCTCTCTCTCTCATCTACGGTGATTATCATGTTATAGATAAAGTACACACAATTGTCATATTTTAATGGTAACTTTTATGACGGCTATATGTCCTAAAACACATAGTTGAAAGAAGTACTCATTTGTGTTGCTAGGTCACCCTCGTAAGGCTAGCGTGGTTGCTCTCACTCCCACATCATACTCTTCCTTTTTACCCCCAGATAAAGGATGTTGGGCTGTATTTCACATGTCACTCAATACATATGCCGTTGTCACATCGGCCATCCCGTACCTATATACATCATACTTCATAATGGACAATACTCTAAACACTAGTGCAATGATTCATATTTCGTGTGCATGACCACATCTCTCTCATCTATCCACACTTGGTGGTGTCAATCACCTCATGACAAGGATAAACAAGGCATTATGCATAAAATCAAACCATCACATGCATCACAGAATATCTCTAAAATATGACAAATCATAAAAGCTCCAACACAACGGTGAATGAATAACAAATCATCTCATACCACAATATCCACCATAGGAATTACATAGATGACCGTAATCATGTTCAGCAGCTCATACGGTACTAATTAGTGAAGCTCAAAGAGAGGAGAGATACATATGTTACCACCACAAACCCAAGTCCAGGGGTGGACTACTCCCCCTTCATCATGGAGACGGTGGAGAAGTCGTTGGAGAAGATGGAGACCACCCCGGCAGCGCCTCGTCGGAGTTTTCCCCCTCCAATATGCAGCTCCAGGTCTCTGTTTCGTGGTTTCTGTGTTTCGGTGGCGCTCCCTTTCGAGAAAGCCCTGGGGGGGTCTATATATAGTCGTTTTTAGGTCAAGACGAAGCTTCGGGAAGAAGGATCGACAGCAGCGGAGGCCAGAGGGCCAGGATGGGGGACCCCATGCGGTCAGGGAATCTGGCCGCGTGGGCCCACCCCTTTCTGCCTTCTGATCTCCGTTTCTTCGATTCCTTTGCGCCTACGTTTTGTTCCTTCCAAAAAAGTGATCCCCGTAAAATCTTAGGTCATTTGGACGTCGTTTGTGTCCCTGAAACATCAAAATATAGAAAAAAGGGTTTTCTGACAGCGCAGGGTTAATTCCAGAAAATGGGGAAGTTGTTAATTATCCCCAAAACTCAATATAAATCATTAATATAACCCTCATATGATGCAAATAACATAGAATAACATGTAATAAAATGTAAAGTTCATGTATGCATTTTACATGCATCACACATATACCAGACGCAACATATGCGGGTGGTCATAGGACACTTACGTGGTCCATCCAAGTCTCAGACTTGGAAGCAGAAGTCCCGACTTCAGCCGCCGGGGTATCAGCAACCTTGGTGGTCACAAGAGCAGTAGCTGCGACTGCTGGCTGCGCAACCTCCGGGGTCACAGGAGAAGCACCTGGGTGATCAGGAGTCGAAGCCTCGACGACAGGAGGAGTCGCTACTCGATCGTGCTCAGCACTATAAAGCATAAAGGGAAGAGAAACATGAGCCAAACTATCATACAGTAACTTTACGTATTCAAAAGGCAGAAGGAACAAACCTCTGTTCTTCCTCTTCTTCGCTGTCATAATCGTCAAAGCTTGGACCTCCAAACTGCACGGCGCCACTCGACTGGGGAGGAGGCATCGAGCTCACTGGGCACGCTGCCAATGGAGCGGTTTGGGCAGCGTGGGGTGAGCCCGAGTCGCCATCGTCCCTCAGATCCTTCTCCTTCGCGGGTGAGCTCATAGACGAGGACACGTCTTGAACACGGAGGCGCTTGCGAGTCCGAACCTTGGCCACATCGGGCGCAGGCGAAGCTTCAGCGAGTGCCTCGTCCACCTCTTCCTCTTCAGCATTTTCCGTAGGAGAAGTGGCAGCCGATGGAAGAGGCGACTCATTGGCTCCCTTTGCTGGCACATCTTGCACCTCCTACACCTCTGTCTCTTCAGTCGGGCCGTCCTCTGGAAGGGGAGGCAGAGTGGACGTAGTCGAGTGGCCCTGCATGTCATAAACAGGAAACGAAAGTCAGACAAACCAGCAAAATGGCAACGCAAAGAGACAACAAAACTCGACAGATTCACTAACCTCTGGCAAAGGTTTTCAGCCCCATAAGGAGTGACAGGGCAGTCGACGTTCAGGGCTCGCTGGCTTTTGTGCTGGTGATGGACCGCACATGTGACACCAGCTCGCTCTTTGACAGCTCCTCCTTGTTCATTCGAGTGGAGTCGAGAGGACCTTCATACTGCCACATAGGGTGAGCTCGCGCGGAGCGGCCACACCCGCATCTTCACAAAGGTGGCAAGAAATGCACACCAGTGACGCTGTTTCGCAGTCCTCCAATCGTCTCCAGCAGAGGCGCCGCTTCCGCCATTTTTTCAGTCGAAAGCTGATGGTCCCAGGCTTTCGTCCTAGCGGCTATACCAGCAGTCGAAAATTTTGGAACCCCTTCCTGGTCGACGCGCACATAAAACCACCTTTTCCTCCACCCTTGCGCCGAGTCGACTGGCTTCAGGGCAAAGTATCGGGTGTCGCTGCGCACTTGGATCCCAAGGCCTCCAACTGGATAGGTTCGGCCGCCTCGGTTGTTGGGCCGGACCATGAAGATAGACTTCCAAAGGGCCCAGCTGGGAGCAACTCCCAGGAAGCACTCGCACAATACCATAAAACAGGCAATGTGCATAATGCCGTTCGGGGTGAGATCATGGATCTGCACCCCGTAGGCAAACAGCAAGCCACGAACAAAGTCGTGGAGGGGAAAAGACAGACCCCTAGGCAAAAACTCCGCAAAACATACGCGCTCATTTGCGCGAGGCTCGGGGAGTACCTCTTTCGATGGCGCACGGACAGTAAGCTGGTCCGCCGGCGGCAGCAGTCCGTCCTCGCGGAACTTCTCGAGATGTGCCGCCTTGATCGCGGACTTCACCCAGTCGCCGTCGCTCTTCTTGAGGTCGACGGCGGACGCAGATGCGCTTGCCGCAGTCTTCTTCCCCTTCAAAGCGGTCGCGTCGGTCGCGGCGCGTCGGCGGCAGCTTTCCTCTTGGGCGCCATGGTTGTGGTGGCTAGGGAGTGAATAAGGAGCTTGGGCGCAATAACAATGGAGGTGGAGCAAGAGGAAGACGATGGAACAGGGGCGGCGCGCAGAGCAAATGGCAAGTAAAAATAATGCCAGCGCCGTCCCTCCTATTTACCACAGATCAAAATTGATCACAGCCGTTAAAATCGCAATCGTGCGCTCCGCACGCAATCCCACCGTACACGTGGCAGGCGCAGAGGGCAACCGTCGCAGGCCACTCCGTCCACTACGCACGCAAAAATAGAAGCCATCATCACGCCTCCGTAAAAAGTGGGCCAGAGTGGTCAAATCAAAGTCCAAACGGCACCGTCGTTTGGTCAGCGCTGCACAAATGGGTCCACCTATGTGTCACGTCCCATCCATCATAGCATAATGCACGCCACCGCGTGTCAGGAAGCGCAGTTGCCAGAAACGTCATCCCTGACGTCATTACAAGCATCTGTTCAGAAATACAATCGAATCTGCCCAACGCATATTGGTCATTCGACAGATTTGTTTAGTTCGGGTGTGACAAAGCAATGTTAAATCAAAATTGGTCACTCGACCGTTCCTTCGACTGATGTATACTACTCCCGTCGGGAGCGTATCGAAAATTCTTCGACTGAAGATGTTCAAGATAAAATGATTCTGAGATTATCCTCCATTACAAGAAATACAGCATAATCTTGGGGGCTACTCCCATCGGGAGCACTGTCGTGCACCCGATAAAGTTACGGCAAAAATTTCTTCGATTAACATATACAGGGTGTGAAGATTTGAGATTATCCTCCATTGCAAGCAATAAAGCACAATCTCGGGGGCTACTCCCATCGGGAGCGCTGTCGCGCACCCGATAGAATAACAACAAAGTGTCAGTCGACAAAAGGCTCGACTCAGTCCATATACAAAATCATACTCGAAACATTCTCGAGTTGTGTCCGTCGCAGATACCTCGGATGTTGCACGCATAGTGCAAAGGTAGGACCCGCCGAACTTTCGAGCTGGGCTAAGGAACGTTTCAGCAACGACAATCCTTATACTTTCCATGTCAGCAGACATGATGAAAAATCCCGACGGACGGGTTGGGTAAAATTCAAATCTATAATGCAGATCGACTCAGTAAGACCTCCGCGGCCTAGTCGAATCTGACCAGTTTGTTCCAGATTCGAGTCCGGGGACTCGAGTTTGATTGAAAACTAGTAAGGTTTTATCCGAATGTGTAGTTAACCAGTCCCGATCCGTCGAGTGTACTGGGCCTGCTAAGCTATTATCCCTTGATCATCATAAGCAAAAACCACAGTCGATGAGATACTCGACATAGTCAACATGTGCTATTCATACAGGAATTCCAATTATAATACAAAGCATATGACGTGCATTTACGAAAGAGTCCATGCCCGATTCTTCGAGTCAGACAAGTACTCAGGGGCTACTGACATGAGTATACATCTCGGGTACCCTACCATGAGGGTACCTGGTGCACGTGACGACTAAGACCCGATAGCGAATGGCCTATTCGAAGCCCAAGACCAGAGGCCCAAGAAGATGGAGTACCCTCCAAGATTAGTCATAGGCATAGTCGGTTAGAACTTTCCTTATGTGTAAATCAGGTCGGTTACGTACTCCCGAGACCCAGCCTATTTAAGGACTAGGAGGGTGCCGATCTAGGACCAAGTCATACTCAAGGCACCAAAGCTCTAGCGAGATCGACATCTCGCCGGAGCCACCTTGTAACCGCATAATCTCACACGATCAATAACAGACAAGCAGGAAGTAGGGTCTTTACCTCCACCCGAGGGGCCTGAACCTGGGTAAATCTTTGCCTCTACTTGTCAGCCGACGAAACTACCAGTACTACCACGTTCTCTCCCCATAATCTCAACCCTAGGTCCTTAACCATGGGATTTGATGAGTGTACCCCTCGTCAGTATCTCTCCTCCAATCCAGTTCAGCACCAACGCACGAAGCACGTCGAGATTGATCTGCACTTTGTCTGGGATCGAGTCTCTCTTGGTGAGGCAAAGGTTCTTCATGTCCCTACGACGTCTCAGTTCGCGGACATCTTCACAAAGGGGCTGCCATCGTCGGTGTTCAATGATTTTCGTTTCAGTCTGAACATTTTTCCATCCCATGTTCAGACTGCGGGGGATGTTGAAGTGTACCGTTTGTATCTACACCGGACACGTCTTGTAACCGTTGTGCTGTAACTAACTGACCTAGTCGCTAGCATAGGATAAGATCGAGCGCCTAGATAGGCGGCACGCCGTTGCCCATGATCTGCACGATGTGCTGCAGCTCCCCTGTATTTATATGAGATCCGCTGATGAGTAATACAAGCATCGAGTTATAGAGTTCAGTTGGCGCCACTCTTTATTAGACTGTAACCTCCACAAGCTTGCACTTAGTCTGGAGCTCGGGGGGGTGCTTGCTGCCCGAGGCCGCCCCAGCGTGCAAACAGGGTGGGTGTCACTCGTTAAATTTCTCACGCATGATGCAGTGGGTGACATATTGTCGGTGGGGCTCAATCATCGATATCTTCGCATTCGGGCACCTGCTGCTGATGCTTCTGTTCATCGTCAACAAGTCATTTGTCGCGCGGACCATGGCAGAGAAGGGCGAGAGCGATGGCTTGTTTAACAAGCACGCCTTCAAGGCGGTGGTATTGCGTGTAATGGCGAAGGATGAAGGAAAGGGCCACTAACGCAAAAAATCTTCATGGGATTGTTGCGGACCAGGTTGTGGAATTAATTTGGTCATATATCCTCTAGTGCATATCAATCGATGCAAGTTCACATTTTGAAATGAATTTGGTCAGATTTGAGTTTCAAATGTTTGTTCACGTGTGAACAATATTTTCTCCGTGAAAAAGCTGTCACCTCATGCATGGTTAGAGAGGGTGTTGTAATCTTAATTTGTGTCACTCTTACATGTGGGTGGCACACTCATGTCAAGAAAACGAAAATTGGTTGGCACAATAAAAACAGATCCAGATTTAACCAACAACAATCATTCTACGTACACGTCAGCGGGTCGAAGCTTGAAAAATTAGGCGCGAGAAGCGCGACATAGAGAGCAGAATACACACGTGTACACACACGTCGCAGGGCACCATCTCTCGTCCCGTTTCCTCAGAACCCAGCACCAGAACTAGGCTTGTCCAGACTCCATGGACGATCACACCACATCCATGGAAGCAGCCGGTGCCGGCGAGCTGCACATTGTGCTGTTCCCGTGGCTGGCGTTCGGGCACATGATCCCGTACCTGGAGCTCTCCAAGCGCCTCGCCGCCAGAGGCCATGCCCTCGCCTTTGTCTCCACGCCGCGGAACATCGCCAGGCTCCCGCCCGTGCCGCCAGGCCTGTCTGATCGTCTACGGTTCCTGCCGCTGCCGCTGCCGCACGTCGTCGGGCTGCCGGAGGGCGCCGAATCCACCGCGGACTTGTCACCAGGTAAGGACGAGCTCCTCAAGAAGGCCATGGACGGCCTGGCGGCCCCATTCGCCGACTTCCTCGCCAGAGCCTGCAGTGACGGCGGAACGAAGCCGGACTGGATCATCCACGACTTCTGCCACCACTGGCTCCCGCCCATCGCCGACAAGCATAAGGTGACTGCATTTCATAGTTCCGAACAATATACAATAAATTCATACAGGAAATTTTTGGAGTAATTTCAAAGCGGTTTTAGCCTACGGTGCCACGAAGTATTAGTTGGATATTTAGAAGTACTGTACAGGTTGATCAAATTAAAATAAATCCCATTTGGTGTTTCCTTAACATAATCTTACAAGGATGACAACTGCAGGTACCCTCTGCCGTATTCAAGATAGTGCTGCCTAGCCTGTCTGCCTTTATAGGGTCGCGAGGGGCTAACGTCAAGCACCCGCGAATGGCGTTGGAGGACTTCACCGTCACGCCCAAGTGGTACCCCTTCCCTTCCAACGTCGCCTACCGTCGCCATGAGGCTGGGTGGCTCGCCGACTCTTTCAAGCCCAACGCGTCCGGCATTCCTGACATTGAACGTTCCTGGCAGATCAACGAGCGTTCTTGTGTGACCATCTACCGTAGCTGCCATGAGATCGAGCCAGGGATGTTCACCCTCCTTACCGACCTCTTTCACAAGCCATCCATCCCTGCAGGGATACTGCTGCCGTCACATGACCTTGTCCATGACGATGTCGCTCCTTCCGAGGCCTTGCTATGGCTCGATAAACAACCTCCAAAGTCTGTCATCTACGTGGCGCTTGGGAGCGAGGCGCCTCTGACTACCAAGAACTTGCACGAGCTCGCGCTCGGACTCGAGCTCTCCGGTGTGCGCTTCCTATGGGCTCTCATGAAACCGGCTGGCATGTTCAGACCCGACGCCGATGCCAGTGGTGCCGGCGAGCTAGGTATACTACCAGATGGGTTCGAGGAGAGGACGCGAGGTCGCGGCATGGTGCGGACAGGGTGGGTGCCGCAGGTAAAGGCACTCGCGCACGGCGCTGTGAGTGCATTTCTGATGCACTGTGGATGGGGATCCACCATCGAGAGCTTCGCCTTCGGGCTCTCGCTGGTGCTGCTACCCTTCACCGTCGACCAGCCGCTCGTAGCGCGCGCGGATCATGCAGGGCCGGCTCTATATGTGAGGCCCTGGACGAAGTTAACGACATGGCCCCTATAGCTAATTTATATGGACACGTACGTATCTGAATATATAGACATATTCATAGTTCGAAATGTCCATAAATAATTGTTAAACTCTTAAACAATGTCAATAAATTGATTATTTAGTTTTCTTTGTTTCTTTTTCGCAACACCGGACAATCGTCTAGGCATTGTAACACCTATAATTGTGAAAGAGTTGAATACATGTAATTAGAACTTCAAAAATTAAATTCCTAATCTAACCAGGACATCCATGATTGGGTAAAGAGAGGAGAATTGAGGACAATACTTCAGTAAATCATGAATTCAGGATTCATGGACGATCTACCGCGGTACAGGGGTGCCAGGATCGTGTGGACTGCGGAGCAGGACGAGGGCGAGCGGCGAGGCCACTAGATGAGGACGAGGCGGTTCTGAAGAGTCGAAGAGGAACAGTCGAACAGAGGACTCGCGACTCGCGAGGATCTTGTTTTTTTTTTTTTTGAGAGCAACCACACGAACTTTATTATGCTAAAATGTTGTTTAAGATACAAAGACCATCAGGGGTTGTAAGAGCCAAACCTGACATCCAAAACTACTAGAAGAAGCAGATTTTGCTAATCTATGGGCTTCCGAGTTGGAAGCACGGTTCTCATGAATAAACGACGCTGCCTCCATGCGGTCAGCTGTAGCTTTGATCTCCTGCAGCACCATGCAATAGCTACCAGCGAACGGCCTTTGCAAGTCATTCACGATCGCTAGGCAATCTATAGCAACAGTGATCCGTTGTAACATCAAATCTTGCGCCAATGCTACAGCTTCCCTGCAAGCCAGGGCCTCCATCACCGTAGGATCCGTAACGCCGCTCACAGACAAGGTCGAGGCGCCAAGGAAAGCTCCCGTCTCACTTCTGCACACCACTCCAACAGAACCTCCAGGTCCCGTCTTTGCCATGGCAGCATCAACATTGAGCTTGGTAAACCAACTTGCCGGTGGAATCCACTTCGGGTGAGCAGGTTTAGGGCTCCCCCTCCCGTAGTCCGCACTGACCCCTCAATCGATAGCTCTTTGAGATAGTGTTCGATGAAGAGGTGGGTAGACAACAGACTTTGGTACACTTCTTCATGGATGATCTTCCGTCTTGCAAACCAGACGGCCCACAAAGTTACTGCTACCCTCGCAAAGGCCTCGCGAGGTAAAGTTTCCATCATGGTGAACAACCACTGCTTTGCCGAGGTTGCGTCGTTTAGGCTCACGTGTTCGGTGATGTCCTCATCAGCAAGTGCCCAGACCGACCTAGCCACGGCGCAACTGAGCAGCGAATGCCTCCAGCTATCCTCCGCACCAAAGATAGAGCAAGCGCTGGACTCCGCCATATGTCTGTGATGACGCACATCCCATGTAGGCAAGGATTGTTGTGCCAATCGACATAGGAAGACCCGCAGCTTCGAAGGGACCTGAAACTTCCACAACCGCTGCCACGCTCTCCCTTCATGGCTAGAATTTGAGCTTGCTGCACGCCCCTCTAGCCAGTCCTCTCGCCTCTTCTTTGTCTGGATCAGAAGGCGGTAAACCGAGCGGACTGATAGAATTCCAGTCTTCTCATAGTGCCAAGCCCAATGATCGTCCATCCATCTCGTACTCAAAGGTATAGAATGGATAGCCTCCACGTCCATTGGAGGAAGTGTTCCTGTAGCAACTATGTCCGCCATGAAACAGTTGTGCTATCGATGAAGGAATCCACTGTGATCGGTGGATCATCCTTCTGATTGCCAAGGGGGCGGAGCATGAAATCACGCGGCAACCAGTTGTCGTTCCACGCATGTGTGCGCTCCCCTGTCCCGATCCTCTTGATCAGTCCTTGCTTCATTGTGTCCCGCCCCTCCACTAGCGCCCTCCACGCCTGTGAAGGATGAGAGCCGACCTCCGCATCGAGGAAGTCTGTGGTGGGGAAGTATATCGCCTTCAACACCCTGGCGCTTAGAGCTTCAGGGTTTTGTAAGATCCTCCAAGCCTAGCATGCCAGCATTGCCAGGTTGAATAATTCGATGTCTCTGAACCCCAATCCTCCGGAGAATTTTGGTGAACACATAGTCTCCCAAGACACCCAACACGTCTTGCGATTACCATCCTTACTACCCCACCAGAAGCTGCGGAGCATAGCATTGATGGCCTTGCACAAACCTCTCGGTAGTTTAAAACATGACATAGAGAAGGTGGGAATCGCTAGTGCCACCGCCTTAATTAACACCTCTTTCCCACCCGATGACATTGTCTTCTCTAGCCATCCGTGTATTCTCTTCCATATCCTGTCTTTTAGGTACTTGAAAGCCCCATTAGTGGAGCGTCCAATATCATAAGGCATGCCAAGATACTTCTCATTCAAAGTCTCATTAGGAACCTGGAGAACATCTTTTATGACTTGCCTACGCCCCTCCGGGCAGCCCTTGCTGAAGAACATTGATGATTTGTCCAGGTTTACCCGCTGCCCTGACGCATTACAGTATTTCTCCAGTATATCATTTACCTCAGCAGCTCCCTCCACACTAGCTTTGACGAACAGCAGGCTATGATCCGCAAAAAGGAGGTGATTCACTGCGGGAGCAGTGGGAGCCACCTTGATCCCTTGAAGATGCGATGATTGACGACTTTGTTTTAAGAGGCCGGATAGGCCCTCTGCTGCAAGCAAAAAGAGATAGGGGGATATAGGGTCTCCTTGCCGGAGGCCCCTCGACGGACGAAACTCCTCCAGAGGCGCTCCATTGAGCAAAACCGAGAAGGACACCGATGAGACAAGGCTCATCACAAGATTAACCCACTGTATGTGGAAACCCATGCGTATCATGATAGCACGTAGGTAATCCCACTCAACCCGGTCATAAGCCTTCCGCATGTCGAGTTTAAGAGAACAATGTTGATGTTTCTTGGCCCCATTCCGCTTCATAAAATGAAGACACTCGTACGCCGTAATAATATTGTCCGTGATCAGTCTACCCGGGACAAAAGCTGACTGTTCCTCCGAGATGATCTCTGGGAGTATAATCTTCAACCTGTTCGACAAGACCTTGGAAGCGATCTTGTATATAACGTTGCACAGGCTGATCGGGCAGAGTTGTCGTAATTCTTCCGGGGAAGCCACCTTTGGAATCAGAACGATAAAGGTTTGATTTATACCTTCCAGACTCTCTTCTCCACGGAGAATACGCAGCACAGCCATTGTCACCTCCATGCCACAGAGGTCCCAATGTTTCTGGAAAAACTGTGCTGGATAGCCATCAGGCCCTGTCGCCTTGAAGGGGTACATCTGAAAGAGCGCAGTTTTGACTTCCTCCTCCTTAAACTGAGCAGTTAAACCCTCATTCATCGCAGCCCTGACTGTGACTGGGACAGTGCGCAGCACCTCCTCCATGCCTGTTGTCCCCTCCGAGGTATATAGGTTACGATAGAAGTCTCGGGTCAGCTGACCAATCTCAAGTTGATCCTCCGTAGCTGATCCATCCGGCCTCCTAACTCGTCCAATTCTGTTCCTTTTCTTCCGACTGCTTGCACGCATATGAAAAAAAATTGTGTTACGGTCTCCTTCAGACAACCATTGAATGCGAGACCGCTATCTCCACATCATTTCCTCCCGGTGTTGGAGTTCGATCAAGCGCTCCACGATTTTTAGCTCCTGGTGGCTAGGGCCAACCCGATCTGGTAGAGCTCGTAGGATCTTGTTGATGCATGTAAAATGCATACATGAACTTTGCACTTTAATTGCTTATATTCCAATCATATTTGCATCATATAAGGGTTATATCAATGTTTTATAATGATTTTTGGGAATATTCATTTATTTCCTATTTTTATGGAATTAACCCTGCACAGGCAGAAAACCCCGTTTTCTTATTTTAATGTTTCAGGGACCCAAACGTCAACGAAATCACCTGGAAATTTACGGGCGTCAATATTTAGAAGGAAGAAGACCTGTGGGCGAAGGAAGCGAGCAAACGGAGGCTCGAGGGCCAAACGAGGGGGGCCCACGCGGCCTGGTACTGTAGCCGCGTGGGACCCACCCATTTGGGCCTCGTGGCTCCGTTGCCTTCGATCTTTTCTCCACCGACATCGTCTTGACCTAAAAACGCCTAAAAAAAAGGTCCCCCGACGTTCTCTGGAAGGAGCGCCGCACAAACACAGAAACACCGAAACAGAGATCAGGAGCTGCAGATTGGAGGGGGAAAACTCCGGCGGGGCGCTGCTGGCGTGGTCTCCATCTTCTCCATCGACTTCTCCACCGTCTCCAAGAAGAAGAGGGAGTAGTCCACCTCTGGACTATGGGTTTGTGGAAGTAACTTATGTATCTCTCCTCTCTTGAGCTTCACTAATTAGCACCGTATGAGCTGCTGAACATGATTACGGTCACCGTTGTAATACCTTTGTGGTGGATCTTTATGAGTTAATATATGTTTGATATTGCAATGTTTGTTTCAGTTATGAGTATAGATGCATATTATGTACCCCGTTCTTGTCTACTTGTTTTGATCAAGCATGTTTATGAGAGCGTGTGTGGAGGAACGTGTGCATTAGTTGGAGTAACGGGGGGTGGCTAGTGCAGTGAACGTGAGAGAAAGTTCTGCGATCCACTTTGGTATCTTTACCTTACTTTGTTGCCTCACTAGGGATAAACTAAAATACCATGCTACCGGGGATGTGGGCGTGACCATTGCCACTACTCCATGACTAGATCTAGCATGTTCTTATTTTCACTTCATGTCATGATACTTAATGCTATACTCTGAGTTATCTTAATTACTGAGGTGTTATGATTTAGCTCGCATCTTGGTGGAGTATAAGAGAGGTTAATAACCAAAAGATCTCTATGTTAGGACGTGATGCCCATATATTTAAATAACTTGCTATCAAACCCTGTGTTGCAATCTCATATGTTAACTGTGTGTGTTCCATTGTCTACCACTTTATAAAGAGAGAGTGCATTTGTGAAACCATGAACCCCAGTCCATTTTTAATCATAAGAAACACCTTTCCAACACCATATACCACTTTTCTATTTTCAGCCATCATTAAATCCGAAAATACAAAAATACTTTTCATCTTGCATACATCATTCAAAAACCCAAAAATATCATTTATCATTACATCCACCATCATTGCATATTTATTTCTTGTTTGCATTGCATAACTATCCTGATATCATTCTTACACCTTGTGCTTGACAACCACAGGTGAGGTTGAGGACCAAAACATCTAACCTTGTTTTGTAGGTAACCAAAAGAAGGATAAGAAGATAAATCTACCACTTCAGATTCCCCGAGAGTTCGATATTAAACCCTCGAGTCACCCCTCGTGGGGAAAACTGTCTTCCACTTACTATACACTCTGCACTTGGAGTCTCAACCTAATCCCGTTTACTTTTGCAGGTATCAAGGCCTTGCTCTTCGGGACCATCACTTGTGCATACTGCCTTCCCGATCAATGAAAGGCTAATGCATGTAAAATGCATACATGAACTTTGCATTATTTTACTTATATTCCAATCATATTTGCATCATATAAGGATTATATCAATGTTTTATAATGATTTTTGGGAATACTTCATAGTTTTCCCATTTATTTGGAATTAACCCTGTTTTCCAGAAAACGTTTTTTTTTAGTGTTTCAGACTTTTCGGGAGATTCGGGACTCAAAAAAGGGCAAGGTCAGAGAGCAGGCTTCAGAATTTTCGAGACGAACGCAATGGGCTCAAAGTGAAGGCCAGAAGCCCAACCAGCTGGAAATGAGAGGGCCCCATGCGGCCTAAAATCTTGGCCGTGTGGGCCTACCTATTTTGGGGCTCGAGGCTCCGTTGCCGTTGATCTTTGCTCCTCCGACTTCGTCTTGACCTAAAAACGTCTATAAAAATAGTCCCCCGAAGAGTTTCGTGAGGAGGCGGCGGAGAAACACAAAACCACGAAACAGGAGACAGAAGGTTGCCGCCGGAGAAGATTGGAGGGGGGAACCGCCGCCGAAATCACCTCCGGAAGGCTCCTCCGTCCCTCCTCCGGAGTCTCCATCAACACCACCGCCATCTTCATCGCCGTTGCTGCCTCCCATGATGAGGGGGGGTAGTTCTTCATCGAGGCTGAGGGCTCTACCGGTAGCTATGTGGTTCATCTCTCTCTCATGGTGTGATCTTTATGTGATCATGAGCTTTGTAATCTAGTTGAATCCATAGATATGAATTATGCTACTTGAGTGGTTTTATTAATATAATTTCCGGAGTCACCTTTGTCCCATGGTGTGAAGTTGACAGTGTGCGCACTGTGTGTGACTCTTAGGCTAAAGGTTACAGAAATACTTACCATGAGTTATTCTTGTGTTGGATGTCACTATAAATTGTGGTGTTTGTTTAGTACTATTTTGGGGCACTCATAGTGATCTTGGGGTTCCCTAGATGTGGAAGACAGACTTTAAGATGTGCTCTTGTAGCCCTACGCAGTAGATTGGTATTTCTATCCAACATGAGAATAGTTCAGAGTAGCATAGGGAAGAGGAAATATGTATGTATTCAATTATATTATTATTGAGAGTGTCCACTAGTGAAAGTATGATCCCTAGGCCTTATTTCCAAGCATTGAAACACCGTTTGCTCTCATTTTGGCTCAAGTTTGCTTGCTGCCATTTTTATTTCAGATTGCCATCACCACTTATAATCATCCATATCACTTGTATTTCACTATCTCTTCGCCGAACTAGTGCACCTATACACCTGACAAGTGTATTGGGTGTGTTGGGGACACAAGAGACTTCTTGTATCTTAATTGCAGGGTTGCTTGAGAGGGTTATCTTTGACCTATACCTCCCCGAGTTCGATAAACCTTGGGTTATTCACTTAAGGGAAACTTGCTGCTGTTCTACAAACCTCTGCACTTGGAGGCCCAACACTGTCTACAAGAATAGAAGTGTGCGTAGACATCAAGCTATTTTCTGGCGCCGTTGCCGGGGAGGTAAGTGCTTGAAGGTATCTCCTTTAGGTCCTGCAGTTATATCTTTTTGTTTCTTGTTTTTATTTTACTAGTTAGGCTTAATGGAAAACAACAAAAAAATTAGAGATCTTTATGAACTTTATATCGAATTAGGACATGATGCTTTTGAAGAGAAATAAAAAAAGCAATGGGAGTTTGTTTGCATAATAGTGATAACAATGTTGTTAACATGAATGCTTTGAACACCATTATTCCTAATGCTATGGAAAAGTCTAAGCTTGGGGAAGCTAGTTTATATGAAAATGATCTTTTTAGTTCCCCAGCTTTGGAGAATAAAACTTGCCTTGATAATGCTTTGTCTCCCATATGTGATAATTCTAATGATGCTTGTAATATTCTAAATCCACCTACTGAAAGTACTGCTTTTGAAATACCTATGGAACTTGTTGAAATGGTTATGGAAGAACCTTATTCAGGGGATGGAACAGTTCGTCCGAATGATCACTTGTTGAAACTTACAGAACTTTGTGAGTTGTTTAAAGTTGCAGGTTTATCAAGAGAAGATGTCATGAGGAAAGTATTTCCATTTTCACTTAAGGACAAAGCAAAGGAGTGGTATAGGCTGTTGGATGATCGTCCTTCGAATTGGAAACAGCTTGAATCTCTCTTTTGCTCTAAATTTTATCCTCTTCATGAAGTGCATCGAGATAGGAGTTACATTTTTAATTTTTATCCTCATGATGTAGAAAGCATTGCTCAAGCTTGGGGAAGACTGAAAACATTAATACTCAAATGTCCTAACCATGAGCTTTCTGAGGAAATAATTATTTCTAATTTTTATGCAAGGCTTTCAGGTCATCATAAGGATTATCTAGATTCTTCTTCAGGTGGTTCTTTCACAAGTAAGAAGGTTGAAGCTAAATGGGATCTTCTTGAAAAAATTCAACGCAATACTGAAGATTGGGAGATCGACAAAGGTAAAGAATCAGGTATAAACTATGAGTATGATTGCATTAAGTCTTTCTCTAAAACTGCGTTTTTCATGAGCTTAGTGCTAAATTTGGTCTTGATTCCAAATTATGGTTGATTGTTGTAAAACCTTTGCTCTCATATTAATGTTCCTAAAGAAATTGGGACATGTATCACAAACCTTTTAAAGAAACTTGCATGGAAAATGAAATTGTTATTAATGATTGCAATAAACATGCTCAAACTTCTGAAAATACTATTTCTTATAAGCATGTTAAGTATTGTGGAGCACTTAGACCTTGTGAAAAGAATCAAATCGAAGAAGAATATTGTATCCATCATAGGAATGAAAAAACTACAACATGGTACAGAGCTCTAGGTGATCTTGCTGAAAAAGTTTGTGCCACCTATCCTTTTACTTGTGAACTTTGCTATAAAGAGGGGCATTTCGAATTCCAATGCTCAGGTTCTAATAAGGATATTGCGGGAGACTTTTGTGATAACATGATCACTCCTAATCAACATGATGAACTTACATTATTTTTGGGGTGTGAAGAGTTATCAAGAAAAACTTCTTCGTTAGATATGAGTGCTTTTGATATGAATAGTGTGTTACATGGATGTTATCTCTATTGTGTTAATAATTGCCATGCCAACACTTACATACAAAATATTATAAAAGATGGAATGGCTTTACCAAAATATGAAAGGACTAATGTTTGTTTTACTCTTATTAATGAAAGAGAGGAATCCTCCCAAGTTTCTTCCGTTGTTTCTAACAATAAACCAGGTTATATGGAGAAGCTTCCTTCCAAGCCTCTCTCTCCAAAGAGGGAAAGAAGAAGAAGAAGAAGAAGAAGAAGAAGAAGAAGAGAAGAGAAGAAGAGAGAGAGGAAACGGTATCTTCCCCTAAACATGTTGCTCCTATTATAGATGTTGCTGATGAGTCTGAATTCGATGATGATCCTATGCCTGTTACTTATAATAGTGATCATGATTGGGAAAAGCATAGTACTTTTGATATTGAAAATCTCTTGGGTACCAATTCTGAAAATGATGATGTTAATAATTGTTATACTATTAGTACTATTCATGTTCTTTCCAATGATTATATGAAAAGCTCTAAGCTTGGGGAAGAGGTGTTTGAAAATCCTTTTGCTAGTAATGATTATATATTTGAGACATCTCCTTCTAGTAAAAATGATGATGAATATGATATTTTCAGTCCACCCACTATTGAGTATAAAGTTTATTGTGATTATGATATGCCTCCTATATATGATGATTACAATGATTATTATGAATGTTTTACTCCCACTATTCCTAATGAAACTGTTTATGCTTATGTGGAGAGTAATGATACTTTTATTCATATGGATCATGATAAGAATGTTTCATGTGATAGCTATATTGTTGAGTTTATCAATGATGCTACTGAAAGTTTTTATGAGAGAGGGAGACATGATTTCATATATCTCAAAAATATTAAGTCTTCTCTCTTTTTGTTGAAATTTTTGAAGTTGCACTTGCTTTGCCTTCCTATGCTAGTCACCTTGTGCTTTATTGATTTATTTTCTTACAAGATCCCAATGCATAGGAAGTGGGTTAGACCTAAATGTGTTTGATATTTGCTTCTTGATGCTCTTTTATATTCAACATCTATTCCTTTGTGAGCATCATTAAAACTATCATGCCTAGCTATATGGCTATAAAGAAAGCGCTTTGCGGGAGGCAACCCGGTTATTTTTGTGTGTGATTTTTCTTTGTGTCCTCTTGCTGTAACAAGAGACTTTGTGTTTAGTTTAGTTTCTGGAGTTTTAAATAAAGTGCCAAGTTTTACCCATTTTGGTCTTGAAAAGTTGCTTATTGAGTTCGGAGATTTTATTCCTGCACGAGTCAGTGCACGGTATGATTTTTAATTCTTATTCTGTAACTCCGAATGAGCTCATATTTGAACTGTAGTTGCAACTTTTCATCCTCTGTATGCATGAATTTTTCGGAATTTTTCGAGAAAGTTTGGTAGGGTAGAAAAATACGTTTTGCTGCTGCTGTTTTTCTGGACAGATTCTGTCCCATTTTGTTTGATGCATGCTTTGAGCTTTTAAGTTGAATCTTTTTATCCAATTGAGTTTATGAGTAGGCATACAACATTATACACTTTCTGGACATCTCATATGAATTTTTGTTCAAGGATTATATGCAGCAAGAAACCTATTTGTTTATCACTATTAATGCACCCCACAGAAAAGAAATGGGAGAAACGGTGTTTTGAAGTTTTTTCACAGGGATTGGAGGAGATGCACCAAGAGCTATCCAAGGATGGTGAAGACCATAAGCTTGGGGATGTGAAGACAACCCCGCTGGACCTACACACTCTCGGTTTGCACACGTCCAACTTCTGTTTTTCGATCGAAACACTTTATCGCATAAACTTGGAGCGTCTTTTTGTTTGTTTTGTTTGATTTGTTTTGAGAGACCACCACACTATCATTTATATATGAGAGAGCTACTGGAAATATGGGTTGAAATATGTTGGATGCTTTTATAAGATTGGGAAAAGGGATGTTTGAGTTGATTTTTAATGATACATATAGTTGCATGATTCATGAGCTTGTTTATGAGTAATAGTTTGCAAATCTTTTTGAAGAGCTATCACTTATTCATGTTTTGGTGCTGATTGTTATTTTACTTGGTTTAACATGGATTAGTTAGTTCTATGGACACTCATGCATGCATCTAGATGGTCAACTTTCTCCCTTTTGCTAGCCCAAAATTCCAACAAGTCAAAACTTGTTTCCAACACCTTCAACCAAAGTTATTCCAGTGAGTCCACCATATCTACCTACTAGCTATATGCTATTCCGAGTATGTTCATCATGATATTTGTGTTATCTATACCTCTGAATGAAAATGATTATGTTATTGATTGCCATGGGAAAAGTTGGTTATATAGCTCTCACGAACTTGATGCACATTTTACTATCATTGCAATAAATAAAACATGACCCATTGTGATTAAGATTATGATGCTAGTGGCTTGATAAATGTTCGAGGTTGGGAGTTAGCCCATATGTGCTGTCACATGCAAAGCTTTCAACATGCTCCTTCATCTCATTTAGTTGATATCATGTACTTTTGTTTATGGATGCCTATCATGGTGAAATGAGTGGAAATGAAGTAGTTTAAATGAGTTTGTATAAATGGTTAGAGAGACGCCTGGGCCGCTAATCTAAGCCATGCATCATTCATGGTGGAAATTTACTTACATGCTATGGTGAACCGTCTGTGATACACCTTATAATAAAAGCTATTCCAATGGTAAATAAAAAGGGTGTTGAGGTTGTTCATCTTGTTTGTTTGTCTTGTCATTTTGATATGGGCTTGTTCCATATCCTGGGACAAGAGGTACCCCAGTTGACGCTCTTGATGATACTATTATTACTTACAATGATATATAACTTGAACTTGCTTTGTTTCCTAAGTTGAGTAATCATGGTGTAGGTACTTGTATTCAAGGGGCATGAGACACCAACCTTTACTTTGTCAAGCACACTACTCATATTTGCTCTCACATTAAACTATAATCATTCAAGATGCTATGATAGGGGAATGAGAGCTTGACACCAAGTATTACCACATTGCAATCATTAACTTAAGTAGAAGAGTTTGGAGGTTAGATGAAACTTATGCATGCTTTACCTCTACTCACTTATACATCTTTCCAAAGTGTCCACCTATCATATTCAGATTTTCATCACACTCTATGACCAATGTAGGATGTCTACTTATCATTATGCATACATGTGTCCATATTACTTGCTTTATGTTACACTTTGTGAACTATCATTGAACATCCTTGTCTTGAATACTTGATATCACTTCATAAACTATCTTGCATATTGCTACTCCTTTGAAGAATGAATCATTTGACTTATGTAGCAATAGTAATCATCTTTGATATCCATTGTTAGTATTAAATTGCAAAGTCCATGTTAGTTTTATCACCTTCATACTCGAGGACGAGCATGGTTAAGCTTGGGGATGTTGATGCATGTAAAATGCATACATGAACTTTGCATTATTTTACTTATATTCCAATCATATTTGCATCATATAAGGGTTATATCAATGTTTTATAATGATTTTGGGAATACTTCATAGTTTTCCCATTTATTTGGAATTAACCCTGTTTTCCAGAAAACGTTTTTTTAGTGTTTCAGACTTTCCGGGAGCTTCGGGACTCCAAAAAGGGCAAGGTCAAGAGCACGCTTCAGAATTTTCGAGACGAACGCAATGGGCTCAAAGTGAAGGCCAGAAGCCCAACCAGCTGGAAATGAGAGGGCCCCAGCGGCCTAAAATCTTGGCCGCGTGGGCCTACCTATTTTGGGCTCGAGGCTCCGTTGCCGTTGATCTTTGCTCCTCCGACTTCGTCTTGACCTAAAAACGTCTATAAAAATAGTCCCCCGAGAGTTTCGCGAGGAGGCGGCGGAGAAACACAAAACCACGAAACAGGAGACAGAAGGCTGCCGCCGGAGAAGATTGGAGGGGGGAACCGCCGCCGGAATCACCTCCGGAAGGCTCCTCCGTCCCTCCTCCGGAGTCTCCATCAACACCACCGCCATCTTCATCGCCGTTGCTGCCTCCCATGATGAGGGGGGAGTAGTTCTTCATCGAGGCTGAGGGCTCTACCGGTAGCTATGTGGTTCATCTCTCTCTCTCATGGTGTGATCTTTATGTGATCATGAGCTTTGTAATCTAGTTGAATCCATAGATATGAATTATGCTACTTGAGTGGTTTTATTAATGTAATTTCCGGAGTCACCTTTGTCCCATGGTGTGAAGTTGACAGTGTGCGCACCGTGTGTGACTCTTAGGCTAAAGGTTACAGAAATACTTACCATGAGTTATTCTTGTGTTGGATGTCACTATAAAATTGTGGTGTTTGTTTAGTACTATTTTGGGGCACTCATAGTGACCTTGGGGTTCCCTAGATGTGGAAGACAGACTTTAAGGTGTGCTCTTGTAGCCCTACGCAGTAGATTGGTATTTCTATCCAACATGAGAATAGTTCAGAGTAGCATAGGGAAGAGGAAATATCTATGTATTCAATTATATTATTATTGAGAGTGTCCACTAGTGAAAGTATGATCCCTAGGCCTTATTTCCAAGCATTGAAACACCGTTTGCTCTCATTTTGGCTCAAGTTTGCTTGCTGCCATTTTTATTTCAGATTGCCATCACCACTTATAATCATCCATATCACTTGTATTTCACTATCTCTTCACCGAACTAGTGCACCTATACACCTGACAAGTGTATTGGGTGTGTTGGGGACACAAGAGACTTCTTGTATCTTAATTGCAGGGTTGCTTGAGAGGGTTATCTTTGACCTATACCTCCCCGAGTTCGATAAACCTTGGGTTATTCACTTAAGGGAAACTTGCTGCTGTTCTACAAACCTCTGCACTTGGAGGCCCAACACTGTCTACAAGAATAGAAGTGTGCGTAGACATCAAAGGCCCAGCCCAACAACAACAAACAACGTACTGTAGTCCTTTTTTTCCGAAGGAAAACTTGGGTGGCCCTAAACGTCGCCTTCTGCGAGTCATAGCGTCCGACTCGCCTGTGTACGCCTCCTCGCCACGACGGCCCAGCAAAGCGCGACGGCCCATTTAGCCTCGCTACTGAGAAAATAGAAGAAAAAGAATGGCAGCGGTGAGGGCTCGAACCAGCGCCCTCGCTCACGCGCAAACGGAGCAATGCCGCTGTGCTACGAACGAGATCTTGATCAACTTTATTTATTACCCTTTCTATTGTTTCCGTTTTATTTTTCTCTTTTCTCTTTTCTTTTTTCTTTTTCCGATTTCTCTTTCTGTTTTTTTTTGTTTTCCGTTTTTTCTGTTTCACTTTTTCCCTTTCTCTTTTATGTTTTCAAAAATCGGAACCATTTTTTCAATTGGAACCATTTCCAAAAAAGAAACATTTTAAAAAAGGAACCATTTTTTTGGTTTAGAACCATTTTCAAAAAGGAACCATTTTTGAAAAATTCGATTTTTCATTCGGAACCATTTTCAAAAATCGGAACCATTTTTTCGGTTCGAAACCATTTTCAAAAAGGAACCATTTTTTCGGTTCGGAACCATTTTTTCATTACCATTTTTCGGTTCGGAACCATTTTTCAAAAAGGAACTATTTTTTCGGTTCGGAACCATTTTTCAAAAGAAATCATTTTTTCGGTTCGAAACCATTTTTCAAAAAGGAACCATTTTCAAAAAAGAACCATTTTTTCATTCGGAACCATTTTAAAAAAGGAACCATTTTTTGGTTCGGAACCATTTTCAAATAGGAACCATTTTTTTTGGTTCGGAACCATTTTCAAAAAGGAACCATTTTTTGGTTCGGAACCGTTTTTCAAAAAGGAACCATTTATAAAAAACCCATTTTCGAAAAATCGGAACCATTTTCAAAAAAGAACCTTTTTTAATTCAGAACCATTTTCGGTTCGAAACCATTTTAAAAAAGGAACCATTTTTTCGGTTCGGAACCATTTTCAAAAAGGAACCATTTTCAAAAAAGAACCATTTTCGAAAATCGGAACCATTTTTTTAAAATAATTATTTTCCAAAATATGAACCATTTTCAAAATAAGCGAAAATTAAAACATAAAAAAGGAAAAAGTGAAACAAAAAACAAAAAATAAAGCCAAAAAACAAAACAGAAAAAAGTGAAAGAAAAAAGGTTCAGATTTTGAAAATATGAATAAATAAGTATTTTTCAAAAAAGGAAAATTAGAATAAAAATAAATAACAAGAAAGAAAGAAATGAAAGAATAAACGAAAAAAAGAAACAGAAAAAGAAATGAAACCCGAAAACCAAAAAACAAAAGCTGAAAAAGGGAAACAATAAAAGGCGCCATACGCTTATTGTGACATGAAATATAGCTTAGCGCATTGGTGTGTGCTCGGTCATCGTACGTAGAGGTTCCTGGTTCGAATCTCAACTCCGCGCATCCTTTTTCCTCTGTTTAGCGCAGCGTAATGGGCCGGCCCAGCAGGAAATCCGCTGCAGGCGAGCTGGAATTAGCGCTCGCATAAGGCGATATATAGGGTTTGCGGGAAAACTTTCTGTAGTTATCAATCCATAAAGGAATATGTTGGTGTTGGGCCCCCCTCTGGTCTGGACCCTAGGCCGTCGCACCTCCTGCCTAGGCCCGGCATCATGGCAGAGAAGGGGATCGGCGTGGAGGTGGCGAGGGACGAGGCCGATGGCTCGTTCGACAGGGACGGTGTCGCGAAGGCGGTGCGACGCATCATGGTGGATGACGAAGGGAAGATGTTCACCCGGAACGCAAAGTCGCTACAAAAGGTTCTTGCGGACCAGGGGCGGCAGGAGCAGTACATTGGCGACCTTGTCGAGCACCTCAAACGCTACAAAGATGCATATAAATAATTCAACTGCATTGGTGTGGTATGAAATTAATTTGGATACATTTTCCTCACATGCATCAGTCGATGGAAGATCACATGGTGAGAAAGCGAGTTGCTCGATGCAAGATCACATGGTGAGAAAGCGAGTTGCAATTTTGGTGTCGGGGGATGACGCCACACCCGTGACATTATCTATTCTTCCTAGAGGCATTGCTTCCAGAAACTTTTCTGCCAGTCAATGTGCCGTCAAACGGTAATGGATGATGTTGATGCTTCTTGTTGTGTGCCGATGATCGTAGCATGGGTGGCATGTCCTTTTTATTTTGTTTTAAACCATTTGGTTATGTGCATTCACGATATCTCAACTAGTTGGACAATATATTGTTGCAGAGGACAAATGTAATTTTTATCAGCTTGATATTAATATATTTCCCTTTCTCGGGAAAAATAAATTAGTTGGACCACTTAAACACCCGTGCTGGAATACCCACTATTCTAGCCATCCAGTATTTTGATAAGATATGTGCTCGGTCCCGTAAAAACAGATATTTTCGCGGTCACTCTTTTCACCTTCATAGCCTTTGTTCTCACTTTGCTGGTCAACAACACATTACTATTATAATATGTAGAAACTAATTCGAATCTTTTGAATGTATTTATGCAGATCTACTGGTTCAACCTACAACGTAAGTATCTCAAATATGGTTTTTTCCAATAAACTTGATCATTTCATAGCCTGGCGCGTTAATTAGGCTTAGTCCATAGCCAAGGATTAGAACAAAAAAGGTTCTAACGTGTGATATGTTATGGGAGGCATTAAAAATTGGACCTACGTGTCCGGTTTGAAGCATGCTTAACACCTTGAGGTTCATTTTCGCCTAAGGTGAAATGCAGATTGGCCCTTTATGATGAAAAATTATAGGGGCGAACGTTTGCACTAAATCTATGGTTAGTTTCTTAGTCTCTTGAGAAAAGTTTAACCGACAATCATGACCGCCTAGAAAAGCTAGGATTCAAAAGAAAATAGATAAGTTAGTGATTTGATGATCAATCCGTTGATAATATGAATATTTTGTTGATAATTCATTTTCTACGATTTAGTGATTTGATGATCAATTTGAATATAGATAAGTTATATAATTAAAAGGGGTAAATTAAGTTTTGGTGTGTAAGCTGCTTGCTCAAAATGCTCGACACTGCTAAGCCAAGAAACTTTAATTTATAACAATTCATCATGTTTTGAAGACACATATGAAAGTATTTTGTACCAAACTTTACAAGGTAATTGTTCGAAAAATCAATTTTTACATGGAACACCGATCATGCATGCTCATTAACACTACCTCAGAATACCCATCCGCTCACAGTCACATGCGCTTAAACCCTACCACTCACTGGCGCACACTCAAGCGTGATCGAGTCGAGACCGTTCAATACAGGGTAATCCGAGGTAGCATGATAGAGTATAAAACTTGAAGGATAGAAGTACATGGAAAGTAGCAAGATAAAGGGGAAGGGGTTCCAAAATAAACCAGTTTTTGTCGCCTCATACATACTCGTCACCTCTAAAAGTTTCTCCTTATTTCTTAGGGATCTCTAGAATTTTCTCTTGGTTACAACTAATTTTGACAATCATACCCCACAAACCTTTATAGATATACTTAAGTACACATAACTTGTAGAATCCTCTATCACAATAGTCCAAGGTACTTAAACAATTACAAACATAGTTAAACTATGTTGCTTCTTGACACAACATTAATCTTTCGACAAATTGATCTAAGTTCATATGTTTATGCTCTTTGATGTAGACTTCGAAACCATTTTACTAAATTTCTAAATTTAAAACTAAATATTTATATAAACTCTATGGAAAATAGTGTTGTACTGGACACTGCCCTATTTGTAATAAAAATCATTTTAAATGGATAACTATGAAATTTTAAATTTAATAATAACAACAAAGTTATATGAATAATGTTGCTACAAGCAACAAAACAAAATAATACTAGATAGTGTGCTAAAGATTGTATCTGTTTAAACACAATTTATAGTTGGTGGAAAAACTTGATATAGAGAGGTAAGAATGTTTAGTATAAAACTAATATCTACCTAATATTAAAGGTAGAAACGTTTCACTCTTCATACGTCCCCGTTTTACATTTTACCCCTTCAAAAATTGGGATATCAACCCGTAGTCCTTGGTATGTCAAACTAAACAGCCCGAACCGTTTATCCTATGAGAGGGCCGACTCTATCCTGTCTCTCTCTTCGGGTAGCTAGGGTTCTCCACTTCACCCCCTCTGCCGTTGATGCCATAGGCCACTACGGCTTACGCCACCGCTATCCCGCGTCGCCAGTAGCCTCCCAGCCAGCCCACGTTCCATTTCATGGCGGATGGGTGATTCACGGACACCCACACGCCAGTCGGCGTTCCTCACACAGTTGTTTCTCAACACGTCCTCGTCGTTGCTCCTCTGGTGCTTTGACCTTGCGGCGTCTACGGGTGGAATGGACTATCAGGACTAGCGCATGGCGCAAACAGTCGGGTGAGGAGTGGGAAGCATCGAGTGTGATGCGTGGGTACCGGCATGGACATGCGAGCGAGCACGGCTAATCCCTCGAGAGAGGGAGAAATCAATCAGTGCTTGGAGCAAAGAAAGGAGCCTGGCCAACCAAGATGATGTAATAAAGGAGACCCTTGAGCCGCTTTTATCGTCCTCCTGGCTCCAGATCCCCATGTTTCTGCCTATCTCCACCTCCTCTCTTTCCGCCGCATCCTCGTTGTCGCGACTTCTTTTGATCCAAGTGTCGGTTCTCCTCCCACCACGAAGCTCTCCTCCCCAATTGACGTATTAAATTCCTAGTGGTGTATCTTTTTTATTTCTTTTGTTCCTTCTTGAAGATACCGAAGGTCGTACTAGAGGGGGTGAATAGGCGATGGTAAAATTTACTTTTCTTTTCTCAGTTAAGGGGACTGCTCGAATATAAGTTCTATAGATTAAGCAACGAGGTGAGCAACCGATATGATGAGCAAGATACAAGATAAGTATAAGATACTAAACAAGAAATGCTAGCAACAAGTAAGTAAAGGAAGATTAAGAGATAACCACACGATGACGTGAAGATTTACCTGAAGTTCACTTTACAATAGAAGCTAGCTAGTATCCGTTGGAGTGGTGCGGAGTCACAACTGATCCTTAATATCCATCAATGGCACACCGTATCACCTTCGTGCCCCCGCCAATTTGGAGTAACACGAGCCACTATATATCCCTTTGAGGTCGGCATCCAAACCTTTACAAACAAGGTTGAGGGACACTCCACAATTGAACTGGAGGCTCACAACATGTCCCGACGGCTCGCAAAGCCATAGAGACGACCACAAGGGTCGTCTACAAGGGCGATCGAGGTGCTCGACGACACAAGGCGCACAAAATTTTGGGGGCCACAAATCGCCGGAGACAACATAGGAACGGCTGATCCAGATCCCCTGTGGGGGAGGGTACTACGACCCCACACCTTATCTTGCCTCCATTCTCCAGCATCTCAGTAGAGCAGCTCCATGGCATATCCTTTTAATGAAACCGCCATTTGGTGGTCGATGGAATTTTTCTATCCAACATAAGGAAGAATAAGATACTCTTTTAAGTGGGCCTGGAGTATGTATTGGCTTGAGTGGCCAGGCCCATAAACGTTGTACACAACCTTTCACTTTTTCTGTAAAAAGAATAGCTTCCACTCGTTGTTTTGGGGTCTGCAGCCAGCATACTACTCAATTATTTACTAAGTTATCCTCAAAGAATAATTTTTAGTTTCCTTTGATTTTTTGAAGTAGTTGTATTTCATTGATCTTATAGGCTGAATATTGTTTTCTCGAATAGATCTGCATTTATGTCTCCATGTTGTAGCTATAATAGCTATGTGATCTTAGGGAAAATTACGTCATCACTTTACAATTCCGCTCCAGCGCCCCCCAATATCTAGCAACGGCATTGATGACCACTTCCATCTATGGTTCCAATGAACACAAGAGTAATAAGTTCCTCAATGGAATGTAGGAGGAAATAAATTCCGTCAGTGAAAGTGTAGATCTAGGTCAACTCTCTCAAGTCCTAAAAAGAAAAGGTGTTTGAGCGGATAGAGAGAGTTCTAGAAATTTGGAGCTTGAAACAATGGTGCGGAGATGAATTCTGGTCGTGGTGCCCTCCTCAAGGTAGAAGAAGGCTTTACACAATATCTTCCAAAATCTAGCCATTGTAGGAAACTTACCCCGGAGTCTCCGGTCTGTGGAGGTCGGAGTCTCCGGCCTGCATGGAATCTCCGATCCATGAGGGATCGGAAACTCCGGACTGGCCAGATACTTTCGGCAAGTCTCCGGGCTATCTAAGGACATACTCCGAACAGGGCACCCGAGGCTTACACCAATTGGCGCACCCCTTGGGCAATACTCCGAATAATGAGGTCAGAGTCTCCGGTTGCCCTGAGTCGATTCTCCGGTGTTTTCACACCGGAGTCTCCGGTGTGGCAACTCCGGAGTTTGGCTGTTCCCAATAGCCACTAGACACTTGGGTTTTCTCTCCACCAATGTTTCATAGTAAGTATCTGGGTGCATATATGGTTATGTGTAGGTAAAGGATTTCCCAAACCTTCCATTGAGAAACCACTTTTGATAGTATGATTGCTCTACGACTCAAATAAATATAAAATCTACGGGCTACCGTCTTTGTTCTTTTCTCCTTTTGAGGGGTCAACCACCGTCTTGTGCATTTCATCAAATGTATCTAAAATACTTTAGCACACGGTGAGAAAAGGAGCCGAGAGGCCATGCTGAAACTTGGCGTCAACTCCGTCACCGGTATGAGTCGTGTAGCTATCAAGAACATCAAGAACGTGACATTTTTTAGAGCTCTTGTCTTTCTTTCCACAATTATCTTAGTTATTTTCATGTTACTAACTTTTGTTCTATTTTTAGATCATGTTTTCAACTCCAAACTAGATATCTTCAAGAGCCTTGTGTCTGACACCTATGTTATTTATGGTGAGGCTAAAATCGAGGATCTGAGCTCACAGTTTTTTTTTCGAAAAGGGGTAGTCCCGGCCTCTGCATCATGATGATTCTGAGCTCACAGCTCAAGTCCTGGCGGCAAAACAATTCAAGGCGCGTGATCTTGGCAATGTCCTCTCAAACTCTGAGGCTTTGATAACATCGCGTGATGATGATGAGGATGTCAATGAGACTGGCGTTGAGAGATGGTCATTGAGCTGGTAATGATCCAGGTCAGCATGCCGAGGGCGAAGTATGTTGTGTTACTCAAGGCTGCTGATGGTGACATTGCTAGTCAACTGGCGAACTAGCGTGCCCAACTTATGCCAATTTTATTTTGAGTTGTAATCGTTTGGTGGTAATGTGTGCGCTAGTACTTTGAACTGCTATGTATTAGCGGGGCTGGAAGAAGTGTTAATACAGACTTTTCCACCAAAAGCTCGACATTGAGATGTGTTGTTGTGTGAGATTTCTGTATTAGTATAAATCTTTGTTGTGTGTTAGGGATGATGTTTTATTGATGTAAATAGATAGCTAATAATTATTTAATGAACTCAAATTGTTTGTAAATATTTGAATATTAAAGGGAGCAGGGGGTGTTGTGCGTCGTTCGTTGCCATGCCAAACTTTCGATTCTGCCCAAGAATTCCCTGACCCACGCCACTCTATGTGGATGTCCGAATTTGTTATATGACATTAACACACAAAAAAAATGCACGAGTTGCCAATTACTCGTCCTACACATGTCTTTGGCGTGAGTGGTGTCACCCAGTTTAATTTTTTATTTGCCTCGCATCGATCGTGGTCAATCTATATTTCTTATAAAGCAAAACCCCACTAAAACTAGTCACAATGGGTAGTATCATAAATCGGTATCATGCATATGATACTAGTGTATGATACTACCCCTACAATGCATCGTATCATATAGTAGTATCATAGTCACATCTCATTTATTTGTTTGTAGTATCCCAATACAAATATGTGTACAAGATTAGCTTGCTATTAAAATATCTTATTTTACATGCTATGATACGGTAACATAGGTAGATACCACCATCCTCTCTTTCTTCATTAAATACTGTGCCACATCAGATTTTTGCCAACGTGACATGCATGATACTAGCTATGATACTCCCATTGTGGCATTAATTATTTTTCTATCTCAACATGCAAGCTATCCACATCACCCACTATTTTAACCAATCAATTGTCCATGTCATCTTCACTAATAAAAGTTAATAATAGTACATCTTTCATGCAACCTATCCATGTCATCTTTTTTCATCCATGTAATTGTTGATGTCACTAATATTTAGACTCAAATATTTAACAATTTCACTTAGTGTCTCAACTATTGTGATCAACTAAATCTGAACAATTGAATATTTCATGCGTCTTATACCATTTCATTTACATAGTAATTTTTTAAGAGATTTCCGCTGCAACGCGCGGGGTATTTTTCTAGTTCTCCATTATGTTCGAACTACCTGATAAGTATAGTAGTGTTCCTCTATGGTCCGTGTGTTATTACTTTCTACACTTGTGTAAAGTTGCAACTCGTTGGTGATAGTTAGTTCAATCGGAAAGGGATAAACATGTGATGGGGTTTGGATATATACATCTGTATCGTGTTGGGAAATTTTTAAGCTTAAAACAATATGAAATCAATCACAAAAATAGAGCATACCATACAATGTGACTTGAAATTTTGATTTAATTTTTTTTTACCAATTTTGACCCGACAAAAAGACACAATGCATTAATGATAATATTTTTTAAAAAACATAGCAGATTGACATATTATATTATGATTTTATCCAAAATACTTTAAGAACTTCTAATAACTTTGCATCAACAAATTACTCTTATGTTTTGCCTCTCATTGTATTGCTCCATATGCGTTCTTGCACCAAAAATGCACCATGTTACGCGGTAAATGTCACTTAATATTAAATATGCATTCTATTTTTATGCCATTTTTTATGTATTTATTGCGTTTTAAAAAGTTACCTTGTAAAATATTGAAATGTTATCAAGCAATTTCGTTTTAAAGGTTGGTATACAAATACTACTATGTTTCATCCAAAGACAAACCATTATAGCTTTGAAAACAAATAGATTATATCTCCAGGTTGCACAGTGTGGTCATATTTGCATACAAATATTTACAAGGATATGTGTTATAAAAATATGTATATCTATATTAACTTCTTATTATTTTATAGCAAACAAAGGGTTGACATCAGTTAAATGGTGAAAGTGGTGTTCACTATTCTTGTCGGTCTTCGCAAGGAGCGGCACAAGTGCCCATTGACCACCGGTTGATTTGAAATTGCAAATTCTTGTGGTGTATATTGGGTTTTCCTTTCACTTGTTATTTCAGAGGAGTCATCTAAGATCTTGACCTTGTTTGGCACTAAAGGAGGGGAGAACATACCATGCAATGTGCACCATGAGTACCATAATCGAAGATGTATAAGCATTGTCAAGTACTCCTGGTGCACCACGCTATTTGTACTATTTAAAAGCTGTCAAAATTATGAAACAAAATCACAACACTAATATTACTTGCATCAGTAATGTCACAAGATTTCATAACCAAACTAATTATGTGGACCGAGAAACAAAAAGGACAAATTCACCGTTCGTAGTGTTAATGGGCCAAATTGGCAGCCCAATTAAACTAGCTACTTTAATAGGTGTATTTGTTTTTTCCACGTTTGTGTTTTGAAATTCGATATGAATTTTCGTGAGGTGATTGATACAGACTATATATATGTATTCACTTTTTTCTTGGAACCTTTTGTAACTATGACGATGATGTTTTCAAACTTGGGAGTACATGGAGTACCTCACGCCTCGGAGTGTAGGAAATGTTATCGCCTGGACTGAGCTGAGCTGTGATACCGAGAGTAATGTGAAATTTTATTGATGCACCAAATATGTAATGAAATTTGAACCGTGTAAGGAACGCTATATACTCGTGTACAAAGTATAAAATTCAGCCAAACTAGCAGGGCAGCTTGATCGAAATCGTGCACAATATGGCATCGTCAATTCCGGAACTTGGACTTGAGCAGCTTGATGATCTCGCCGTCCACCTGGAAGCTCTTGGCGAGGACGGCGTCGGGGATCTCCGGCTCGGCACCAAACAGCGACGGCGCGGCGGGGACGACGCCGGGCAGCTGGCTGTTGAACACGGTGACGGCCCTGGCGGCGCCCTTGCCGCCGGCGTTGTACTGGAAGTGCACCAGGCCACGCGGAATCACGAAGCTCTCCCCCTCGCCGACCACCTTGGAGTAGAACTTGCCCGCGGTGCTGACGAAGCCCACTAGCATCTCGCCGGTGACGACGTGCACGAGCTCGGCGGCGCGCGGGTGGCTGTGCAGCGGGTTGACGCCGCCGGGGCGAGGTCGACGCGGTTGATGGACACGCCGAGGGTGTTGAGCCCCGGGAAGGCCTCCACGTTGCCCGGCGTCACGGCGGACCCGAACGGGCTGTCCTTCGCCGCAGCGGCGCCCGAGCGGGAGAGGCCGGCGAAGAAGAAGTCGTCCGAGACCACTGTAGATTCTGGCTTGCACGGGAACCCTGGGAACGTCGGCTGATCATCCTCTCCCTTGCTGACGGCGGCCACGCAGAAGTCCTGAACCGGCTCCGGGTCCGCACGGCACGCCGACACGAGCACGGCCACCGCCGCGGCTAACAGGAGCACCGGCGATGTGGCTCTGGAACGCGCCATTGTCGATCAGATTGTTGGCACGTGTGTGTTTTGGTTCTGTCACGTACTCACGCTGGGCCATGTATATATAACAGAAGTTTGGAGGCAGGGAACAAATGTCAAAGGTCTTCCTGTTGTTGTTGTTGAAGGGTTCAAGAGCTCAGAAAAGTCACCTCTTGTGACTCGTACTGAGACATGGACAGACAGGTCTTGAGGCGAAATTTCCATGCGTCGCCGTGTCCTCGGAAGATCTTTTTTACCCTGGTCTCCCTAATTTGTTAGTTGGTGGTTGGTGCCTGGCGACAATCATCTAGATTCTTTCTTAGGAGAACGCTTTCAGATCCTAGTGCATCCATGGCGAGCTGCGATTCCAACCGTCGGATCACGATCCGAGGCGCGACGTCGATGGGAGGAGGAGACTAGAGACATGGTCGTGTGTCCAGCAACGCCATCGATGACGAACTGTGGTGTGACGCGTACGCGGCTTGTCATTTGTTAGGCGGAGACCTGGTCAGTCGTGAGAGATTGTGTTCTACAATGGAAAACGAACTGACGATGCGCACAGATGCATACAGTGGAAGACTCTGAACATTTTGAACAATGACTCAAGATGCAGAGATATATCTTTCTTCTTATTTTGCGACTCAAATGCAATTTGATATCTAACTGTAATCACTGTGCTATACAATCACAACTATTTTGCACAAAAAATCACATGCCAGAAACAGGGGCAGAAGATGCAGAATATACAGAGAATGTACATATGAGAAGTGAAGAAGAGAAACACACTATTGCTTTACAGCTACCCCGCAAGGACTCTTATCTACACAAGATGGGCTGTCCCTAGGAGCTGCCGTGGGATCTGACCGACGACACGGATTGCGCAGAGACGGAGGCCGTCGGGCTGTGCACCTCCCTCTCTGAGTTGGCAGCTCGAGCCTTCCCACTGATCCTGCTGATGGCGTCCTGCGCAACGTCGACGAACCAATCGTCGCTTGGTAGCGCGCTACAGAGATTAATATGCCGCTACGTCAGCTTTCAGTTTAGACACTAGTGCTTCCGAGTAAGTTTAATCGGTTTGAAAAGAGTTTATTAGACACCCGAAAAGAATATGGAGTCGGATAAATAGCAAAATACCTATCAGGGTCCAATCCAGTAGCAGAGAATGCTGCCATCCCTCTGTCGATGATGTCCAATATGACTTGGTGTACATGCCGGGACAAGAAACGGCCTTGCCCGAAAAGGATGACAAATTGCATGTCCAGGTAGAACTGAGAAGAAGGTGTCAGATAATAACAAAACTGCTGGCATAAAAGAGGGGGAAATGCTTCTCAAACAAGCAAAAAAAAAAACAAGAGGGCAAAATGAAGCTTGCCTGCTGAAGTCCAAGGGGACCCAGAGACCTAGGCCCGTCTTCAATCTCCTCCCAAAAGGTCTGGTCATCTGAAAGCCAAATTATGACTGTTTCTGTCAGCCGCATCATTAGCAATGTAGCAAATCTTTCCCTGCCAACAAACATCTCTGCCGCCATGCCCGCCATCCTGTTTAGCTTCGCGTACAATTCCTGCAATGGAGTGCGGATTAGGTGCTGCAACTGAAAGTAGTTTCTTGGACAAGTGCAGCTGACTGCTCAAGCTGCATGACTTACTATCTGCACTCTGGCAAAACACTACTCTATCTCATATCCAATTCCAAACAAATTCAAAATTGGCTAGCGTTTCTCTAAGTGATTAAGGGCACATATTTTCTCAGGATTCGTCTTTCCTACAGAAGATACTCTTTGAGAAACAACATATGAGCAACTTCCAGCATGAGAAACAAAAATAATATTCCGATTTTGATAAATTTTAAACAAAAATTAGTTTACCAAGTTTTTGTCCTAACGTAAGGCTAATCATATACGATATACAAGCAACAGTTACGATAGTATTTGCATGTTGTACACACCGTTTTTTACCATATAAGCAAAGAAAGTATTACTGGATCACAGATTCATAAGAATCAACTCTCGGTAGAACATGGTCATTTGAGTCAAACTTCCACTAAAAATCCATACAACCATCATTTAGAGTCAAACTTCCATCATTTAACAGAATCAACTCTCTGTAGAGCATGGTCTCCAAGAAAAAAACATCCTTTAGACTTCCACTAAAAATCCATCAAGAATCAACTCTCTGTAGAACATGGTCTCCAAGAAAAAAACATTTAACAGAAGATAGACCAGCACAATGACACTTGCCATAGTGAACCACATTTTTCAAACAGATACTTAAAATAAAGTTTATTCATCAGGTTTTTAAGGGAGAAGCATGTAAGTACCTGAAAAACTAGTGATGGGGCCCATTCTATCTCTTCAACATTATTATCCATATTGATGTACATTTCTGCGCTCAGATGCGTATCACCTTCCTCCGTGAATATAAGAGCAAGAGCGTGCAGCCTGCAGAAACTATCTCTCAGCTTGTCCACCATACGGTGCAGCTTCTTTTTCCATTCGCGCAGCTCTGCTACAGGGATTTGCTTGTCTGGATCCCTTTTATGCAAACTACCCACACTGGCCTGGTTTACAGATGACAGCTTCATGGCTGCCCTAGGTAATAACTCTTCAGCTAGTAAGGATGCATTGGCTAACAATGCTAACTGCTGCTCCTCGGTCTCTGCCATGCGAATAATCTTGTTTCCTGAACCTTCTAAATTGGCTTCAACATCCATTGAGCCTGGCAGTGCACTTGCGAGCAAATTGACATATGCACTGAATATTTTCAGAAGCTCGTCCATTGTAGAACCACCTAATTGCAAGCTACGCAGTGGCCCAACATCCTCAAAGAAATCCTGCAGATCAAAATATAACTTACTACCAAGTTTTGATCCTCAAAATAGAAAAGGAGAACACATTAAATATATCGCAAGGGAAATTTCTTAAGAACAGAATTTTAGTATCCCTTGAAGCAAAAGAATGTAATCAGCTGTCATATTCTTTTCAGTGGGCTCTCTAGAAATTCACACCTAACAAGGTTAAAATAAACCTTGAAACTGGCTAATGAATCAAGACAAATATGGGAGAACAAAGATACACCAATTAATGTAGCTTGAAACATCTGTAAAGAAATAGATCATTACCTGAACCATCGAGTTGAACCTATGGGCACTGCTTGAGAGCTTTGGCTGGAGTGCCAAATTACCAGCAGATGATCTTGCAAATGGCCGTACACCAGTTGGGGAATAGACTAGTACCCAGTCATCAGCTGCAGCTAAAGCAGAGGTACTCTCTTCAATTCTCCTCAAACTGGAATCTAATGCTTGCTCAACACAGGGTCTGAATTGTTTCATCACAACTCCTGAAAGTGACAGGCCACGATCTTCTAGCAAGGAGCAATAACCAAGTGCTATTTGAACGCATTCCGCAGCAGCCCTTAAGCCCCCACTGGCTGCACAAGAGGCTAGAGCATGCCTCTTTACAAGCGAGGCAAATAACATTGCCTGCTTCGTAGCCCATGTAATTAGTTCAGATGCATAAGATGGTTCATCACCGAAGACTTCCATAGAGTCACTGAGAGCATGAGCTATAGCAGAAAAAACATGCTTTGCAAGAGCCACTGTGTACGCCCCACGATATGCTGTGCTCGATGGATGTGTCGTTTGTATGTTGCACTGAAGCCTTTGGTTATGTGCACTGAGCAACACACTATGAGCACGAGGTCCATCACCAAGTCGCTTGAGAGCAGACGCGGCAGCACGTAGTTCAATGCCACAAGTAGAAGACTGGCAAGCAGCTTCGGCAAGCTGATCTGACAACTTCTGACGATTATCAGAGATAGCCCTCTTCAAAGCAAGAATGTCAGCTGTGGCAAGAGTTTGTTTCTGTTTTGCATCATCAGCGATTCGCTCTGCTTCATCCAGGGCATCCAATGCTTCATCCACTCTTCTCTCAGCCAGCAAAACATCAAGCCTGCCGGGAAAATCAGCATACCAGTTCTGTATTTCTGAAACCTCCAGATCTTCAACAGTAGACATGTTATCTTCTGCAAAACCTTCAGGTCCTATAGTCAGGGAATCGATCTGAACCCCTTCAGAAAGACCATGAATTAGAACTGACTGTGTGTTCAGCAGACTTTTGATAGATTGCAGCTCCCTTTCGAGGTCAGATATCTCCTTTGATGTTCTGATAACCAAGAGAGTAGTTTTTAGACACTGTGTCCCAAAGTCATGAACTGGGTTGTACAGAGGAAGAACACAGGAGTCGGGAAGTAGCATACAAGCAATGATTTAAGAACAAGACGTCACCATAGAAGGACACGAAAATTAACTAAAGATCAGCCACTCAGAACAACAGAAGAACTGTTACCAAGAATTGCTGTCTCCTTGTTTTTCTCAAATATTTATTGGAAACGTGGAATCTAGCCCTTACAATATAAATATTACATTTAAGGTCCGATTAAATTTAAGGTCCGTGAGAAGAAATGTTCCAAGTGTTGCTACTCTTATTGACCGTGCAGCACTTGAGAGGCCATAATATTAGCAGTAAAACATGGCAGCATGCACATCTGCACACTATTTTAGAGAAAAAAAACTAAGGAAGGGGAATTTATCAGACATAATACCAATCATTTGCAAATACCCATAGAGGCGATTAATTTAAACAATTCTGCACCTGATGAATACAGCATATACACTTGTAGGTACCTGATGAATGCAGCATAATTAGCATACACACTTCTACGCATCTCTTCAGCAGAAGCCTTCTTTAGATCTTGCAGATAAGAACACAGTTGTCTTATTTCCTGTCATAAATTTTGAACTTCAGTCACACTTGATTTTTCAAAGCATTTCGTATGATTTGTCAGTGATACTTCAAGTAAAATACCCTTAAATAATAGCATGCACGAAGCAAACACTAGCACAATTTGACAGACTGAATTTGCATTAAAAAAGCTCATGTACATGACGGTTCGACTGCAAAAATAAGGGAATCATAAACTGTAGTACGCATACTCCCCAAACTAACCTAGTTGACTGAATATAACTCATACAGAGGAAGAAATCAATCCATTAGTTAGTCCAGCAACAGAGTGCTCGTTTAAAAAACATGATGTTTCCAACAACAACAAACATCTAGATTGTTCACCAAATTGATGGGGTCAATCTCCCTCTGCTCAAAGCTAAACCCAGTTAAAACAGAGAACTACTAGAACTCAGTGAGTTGGTTTCCGGGTACACCTATAAACTGAGAAAAAACTCCAAGTAAAATACCCTTAAATAATACTAGCATGCACGAAGCAAACAGCAGCAGAGGAAATCATAGTTGCTTGAATATAACTCATACAGAAGAGGAAATCAATCCATACGTTACTGCAGCAACAGAGTGTTCATTCAACAGCATGATGTTTCCAGCAACAACAAAATCTAGATTGTTCACTAAATTGACAGGAGTTGATCTCCCTCTCCTCAAGTTAAACCCAGATAAACAGAGAACAACTAGCACCCAGTGAGTTCGTTTCCCGGGCACACCTACAAATTGAGAAAAAAAACTCCAAAATCTGAATGAACAAATTGACTTCGCCAGCATGTATCTGTATACTAGATGAACCATAACTTTGTGTTTCTACACCTAAACCATAACGTCCTCTCGTCGTTTGTATTGTGTGGGACACGCACAGTTCGATCATAATTTTGCCAGCATCAGGACAGAAAACTAGTACTAGTATCAGTATCTTCACGCCTTCACGGTACGGTACCAAACAATTTCCTAGTTAGCCCCTGACCAGGTTCGACAATCATGCCCAATTTAGCAGTCGGGAAGCTCCAAAACCTCGTACCCAACCACGCCACAAGCTACGCCTATTTCCGACGGGGGTCGAGTCGACGATTCCTCACCTTCTCGTTCATGGACTGGCACTTGGACTGCACGTACGAGTCGGGGTCGAACTTGTCGGTCTTGAATATCTTGAGCTTGTCGGCGACCCGCGCCCCGGCGCCGTCTCCGCCGCCGCCGCCGCCCGCGGCCGCGGTCATCGGGAGCACGCCGGAGTGGCCGGTCGGGCGCGACCGCGACGACTTGGCGGCGGACGCCATCAGCTACAGACGGCCGCCGGCGGCGGGCAACCCTAGCGCGCGCCGCCCAGAAGGTTCTGGAAGCTGGGGTACAGCTCGGCTCGCGCTGCCTGACGCTTTCGTGACACGTTGGTCTGGGATTCGGATTTTGTCGCGTTGTTTTTAGGATGGGGAGGAATGGGAATGGGAATGGGAATGGAGACTTGTGTTTGACGGTTTGCCCAAGGTGGACGGAATGGACAGTTGTTTGTTTCTTTGCGCGTCCAGGTTGCTGTTCCTTCCGCGTGATTCGAAGAAGTTTCAGATGCTCAAGGCTGTCTCCAACAGCTCTTCCAAGAGGGGAAAGGACACTCCATTTGTGGTATCGGTACTAGGTTTAGCCTATGTTTGGCATAGTGGCGAATTATCATAATCTCATTTGTTCTACTTGTTTTACCGATTTTCCGTGTTCGGTTGACTCGCTTTTATCAACAGAATATTGATCGGTTAATTTTCGGTAGCCAAATTTGCAGCATGTTTTATAAGGAGACTAGCATAGTGCTCGTGCGTTGCTACGGCGTGAAAATGACAACGAAAATGGAGTATCTCTTTTCTTAAAAGGGAATTGAGAGCTAATAGTTGCCTACTGGTCAGATAGAACACGATTGTCTTCCACCGACTTCATCGTTGTAACTATGTGTTTTCCCTCACTACTGGCTTGCATGTCGTGCATCCTTTCAGTTGTTTATGTCCCTTCTATTCCAAGGATTCGCTCCTTTGGTTTTAATTCCAGTACATATCTTTTTATTCCCTTTTAGATTTTCCCACGACCGTGCGATCGATTATCATGGTCATGGTAAATTCACGCAACTTTTATGATGGATGGTGACACGTGAATCGTCTCAATTTAGTAAGAGAAATTAAGAATGTGAACATACAACACATATAAGTTTTGTTCTCAAGTCCTCGGCATACTACCCCATTGAGAAAATATAATCGTCGCAATTTTCCAGTGTTACACTAAGGAAGCAACAGCGGAAAAAATGTCAACATCCTGCATGTACACACAGGGGCGGAGACACGGGGTGCTAGCAGGGGTCAAACCCCCTCCCCCCCCCCCCCCCCACCCCAATGGATCGGGCCCCCCTATGGATTTGCAGCGGGGATTAGGTAAAGTAGTTTAATTTTATCCGCTAATTAGGGACGGTCATTAGTAAAGATGGATGCTAACGTCGAAGTGCACAACGTCTTGTGTGGCCCAGCCCAAAACAACTAGCCCATCACGATGCATTGAGCTAGTCACGAGAGAATATGGATCATGTATCGGCGCAATACACAATTGATGTGTCTGAATCACAGGCGTACAGCGACTTCTTTCCGTTCCTTTTCTGCTCCAACTCGATTGAGTGCCGCCGCCAGCCGCCGCCGTCGGTGACTGGTTCAGGCGTGGCCGCCGTCCGCTTGCCGTAACTGCCTACCACTACCAGGCGGCAGCCGGCCACCAAACATCTATGGCAAAACCTGAGCCCTTAGGTATATAGACTACGTCTACAGTATATATCTAATCGCTGCAATTATACATACTAGCAATACGAATTATTGTTAGATCAATTCGCAATTTGCATTTTGTGTCATACTGGCATATGGAATTGAATAAGGCTTGAGATTGCCCGAAAATCTAATTAGTTTATATTTTGTTTGTAAGTTTTGCTACACGTTAAGATTAAGAGAAATACATCATCCTTAAGGCCCTGATTGGATCGTCGCCAAAACGACGGGATATTTCCACGGACCTCTTCCTGTCCCATTAAATCTATGGCACACGCGGGGGAAAGAAAAGGTGTAGGTTCATTATAGACGCTGAGCTACATACGAGATATTTAAGTGAGTACTAGATGAAATGAAGCGATTTCACTTAAGTTGCAAAATGTATAATGTCAAAGCTTTGATGCCAAGTTATCGACCCACTCAGATTTTTTTTCGTTTTACATTGCTTATACCGTCATTTTTTCTTCTTCGCCCCCCCCCCCCCCCCCCCCCCCCCATGTTCAAATCCTGGATCTGCCCCTGTGTACACACAACCACAACAACTATGTATAATGAATATTTTTTACAAAATGTTAATTATGAACATTACCATGTCATCCTAACTTACCATCTAATGAAAATTATACCCCCTATAGAAACAGTACTAGTGAATGTTAGCAAGATATTCCCAATGCACCCAGCTCCATACAAATGAGGCTCTATCCACATTAACTGCCCGTCAGACTACACTGTCAAAAAAAAAAACTGCCCGTCAGACTAATTCTCCTAGGTGTCGGTGTCGAAATGGGACATGAGAGACGCGATGCTTTTTTTTTCTTTTCTTCACTTCGGAATAAGGAGGACGTACCATCACCTATTTCAGTTTAATAGTAAAGATTTGCAAGTTGATCAACTGATAGACAAGCAACTCACTCACTACACAACAATCAATCAACCCTCTGTTACCAAACTTACAACCCGGACTGCAAATGATGTATTCTAGCCCAATCGTGTACCACTAGGAGTTCATACGTTTATGGAGTGATAATGAGTAAAAGGTCATTTTGATTTACCCTATAATTTATCCAGTGGCACTGGTGAAATGGGAGGGCAGGACAATACATCTTGTGCAAGTTCTCTTGTTAGTACATTAAACAACTACATACAAAGACATGCCTACATACTAATAGAACTAGACCTAACTTATACCATCGTCATGCTCATGCAAATATTATTATGTTCTCATCCATGCAACATCCTGATTATGAACTCACGAATGCGTTTGAAAGACTGGTGTAATCTTCAGAAGCGAACAACTCTTTGGTTTACATCACTATAATTTTATTTTCCTGTGTTTTACCTTTTGTTCTCTATTAACAAAGTTCAGATTCAGTTTAAGGCATAGATAATTAAAATTGATACTCTAGTTTGAAAAGATAATTAACTTTACCTTCAACTCCTCGAGCAACAAACTCAATACTTATCGAATTGTACTGCAACTAACCCTGCGCACGTGCAGGATATCACATACATGGAACACCGGACATGCATGCTCACTCACACCGCCTCTAAATACCCTTCCACTAACGGGCGACTAAACCCTACCACTTATGGGCGAGGACTAGAGCGTGAGTGGATATTGTTATGTAGAAGGTAATCTGAGGCAGTATGATTGATTGTAAAACTTCGAAAATAGGAGAGTATAGAACACAAATGCACTACATAGAAAGTTGAAAATGCCGAGAAATGGCAAGTATCGAGGTCAAGAGGAAGAAATCCCAAAACGAACCACCTTTTGTCACCTCATGCATACCTATCAGATCTAGAAATTTCCTTCCTTTTTTCAGGGATCTCTACAAGTTTACTTCGTCAGAACTTATTTCTGCAATCCTACTCTACAAACCTTTATAGGTATACTTCTGTAGACATAAATTGTAAAACCCTCTGTCAATTAATCGAAGGTACTTAAACAACTGCAATCACATAGTTACACTATGGTGCATCTTGGCACACATTTTGTTCTGAATCATATGTTCATGTTTACAGATTTAGTCTTCGAATTACTCAAATGTCCTAAGAAAATAAATAAATATTCACATAAACTCCGTCCTAAAGTAGTGTTGTACTTTCCACTACCCTAAATTCATGAAACAATATATTAAATGTATAACAGTGAACTTTTAACTTTAGTAGTAGCAACAAAGTTATGTGAATAGTGTTGCTAGATACAAAAAAAATTACCATTATTATGCTAAAGATTGTATCAATAAAAAATAATGAATAGTTGTTGGAAAGAATGGATATAGAGAGGTAAAAATGTTGAGTATAAAATTAATAGGTATAAATAGGCGAAAAGAACATAAATGATAGTGTATACGTGTACGGACTGACCATCTTCGCCAGGGGCGGAGCTTAGATAGGGTTGTACTTAATCATGGCTACGAATCGGAGGCTCAACCAACCAACACTTCATGCCCTTTCCTTTGCCTTCCAGACACTCGATCTCTGTTTATGTTCCACGAATCGTTCCATACTATCGTATGTATCGACTTTGTCTTGACAGACAGAAGCAATGGGATCCTCGGTAGGTTTGGAAGGAAAAACATGGAGAGGGTAGCGGGGCAGGACAGTGGCGGCACAACAGACAACATCACTATGCTGTCGTTTGGAGCCCGGGGCGGCCAAGGGGTTGCTGCATGCACAACAGCATGGGCACGACCACACAGATACTTGCCGAAGGTCAAGCTGTCGACGATATCAGGCGAGAAGTTGGGACCGAATCGAGCTCTACTCATCTTCAATTTGTATTTTCTACTGGATCTTGTACCAAATGAGAAAAAATAAGTAATATGTAATGTCTAGTGAAGTGGTATGATTCAGAACAAATTTTATGGTTTCTCCTTTAACTTGGCCCGTCCATCAATTTTTTGTAGCTCCACAAATGATATGTGATTACTTCATCCAGCCTACTTGTGTCTTCGTCGTGGGATGACAAAGATAGATAGCTTTGGATAGATCACATTGATCGTACACCTGGTTAGTTTCTTCATTATGCTCAAACTACCTGACATGTAATTGTTGTGCCTATACAGTCTGTGTCTCATTACTTTCTCCACCTGTCTAAAGTTGCAAATTGTTTGTGATAATAGTTCAATTCAAAGAACATGCATAAGCTAAAAATGTGCTCGGAAATGAGGACACTCCATATCGAGTTGTGGTATTTGAAAGCTTACAATAGTATGGAAAATAATAATTGTAAGCACATATATTACCATAAAATGTGACTTGAAAATTTTGGCATAAAAGATATGATGAACATTGGTCTGACAACAAAAGCCACAATCCATCAATGATACTATTTTGAATAACATATAGGAGTTGCACATATTATATTATGCATTATGTTTCTAGGAACTTTACATCAACCAATATGATTTGCAACCACATCCCTGCTCATATCTTTGTGCGCCTCTCGTCGTATTGCTAAAAAAGCGTTGCTCCACCAAAAAATGCATCATGCCACTCGATTTGGGCCAGTGTTGGATTTGGATTTTGTCATGTTTGTTTAGAGGAGGAACAGGAATGGAGACTTGTGTTTGACTGTTGCCCAAGGTGGACAGTTGTTGACTTGTTTGTTTCCGTGTTCCATCTGCGTGATTAGCAGAACCCAGCCGAGAAGGTTCAGAATACCTTATCTGAAGTTTCAGATGCTCAAATGTTGTCTCCAACAGCTCTTCCAAGAGGGGAAAGTACACTCCATTCGTAGGCTCAGTACTAGGTTTAGCCTATGTTTGGCATAGTGGTGAATTATCATATTCCTATTTTCTCAACTTTTTTTTACCAATTTCGGTGTTCGTTGACTTGCTTTTATCAAAAAATAATTGGTTAATTTTTAATATAAAAATTAAGCATAACGTCACGAACTAAGCCTTTGATGTGTTGTGAGCCCATCTTGTGTTACTAAGTAGTAATCGGATAGAGATTGTGAGATTTGCATAGAAACCGAAAACACATAATCACATATCATCAATGATTATATGCTCTTGAGAAATGGTGCAAAAATATTTCTAAGTGATCTTGTTCGTTCTTGCTTATCTGCGCATGGCTTAACAATGACAGTGTATGTGTATCCACAACATTTATGGAGTCTAGAGAATCTAGAGAGTTATGTGCGTAAATCCATGTTTTGCTTTCCCATAGTATGTTTTTCTAATCCCTACAATTTTACGTTTATGCGTTTCAAAGATTATGTTAACATTTACGTAAGTTCCTTTTTTTTACTCCCGCCGATTAGGGTCATAGGTCTTGTGCGCGTCCCTAGATCATCAATTTGATCAACGTAAAATGTAAAATGAGTTATATATTACAAAAAGTATACCATTTAAAACTTTAGATATTGTATTTTCTAATTATATAATTGTTGTATTATACAACTCATATTATATTGGTCAAATTTATGAGATTTAGGGACGCACGCAAGACCTATAAACGGAACGGAGGGAGTACCATTGTCGTCATGTGCGTCACCAAACATCATTGATGTTGCATTGTTCTAGATGTCATATGTATTGTGGTATTATCTTGATACATTAATGTATTGTACATTTTTTTAATCTTCTAAACTTTTATTCAAGTGGCCTAGCGCTTATCTTATATCATAGGCGTCATTTTATTACAGCCATCTTAGTGAACACCCTTCATCTGTGCTAGCTCAGCTGTGGTTTGGATGGCCACTGCAGATACTGGGGTGTTACTTCCAGCAAGATCTTTGGCCCGAAATGTAAGGTTGCGCGTACCGAAATGAACCAAGTCGAACACTCTCCAAGTTCGAACATGTAACAACACACCATGGTAAGTACCCATATTACACACCCGCTTGCTCCAGAAAAAGGATAAAAAGGGAGAAACTAAGGCTCGATCGTAACCAAACTTGCAACATGTTTTTTTAGGAGATTTACAAGTTGCAACGTCAAGTGATCAGACAACAGGCAACTCACTCACTACACAGCAACCAATCAACCCTCTGCTTCACCAAACTTGAGGCCCAGGCTGGAAATGCTGGAGCCCAGCCCAATAATGTACTAGCACCAGTGTCATCGTCTCTTTCCTTAACAGCCCAGAACAAAAACGGAGGCGACCAGCGAGACGACGCCGACGAAGGCCGCCGTGTGGCCGTGGCGCAGCCTCCCTGCGCCGGACTTGGCGTCCGCGCTCTTCCCGCCGGGGGTACCTGCAGTTAACCGGCGATGGCCAAGACGCATGAGAAAATTTTATTACATAAAGGTGGTTCGATCTATACACATAGAAGATTCTTGTACGGTTTCTGAATTCATATAGCGCCCCTGCAGAAGATTCATGTACTACAGTTCTGAACTGGTACGTGCTACTGCAAAAGCACCAGAACTCTGGTACCTGACGTCTTAAAGAGAAGGTTGTTAACCGATTAACCATTAGCTGAACACTATAGCACCAGCAGTACCACTGATCATCGGTCGCTACAGCCTACTACAGGCCACACGTACCCACCAGGTTCAGTCAAGCCACACACTAAACATCGATATCGGGTACACAACCGTCCCGGGTCTGCTACTCCCATACCAGGCGCGGCTTCTTCTCTTCAACATTTACGGTCTTCTATGTGTCGTCGACAAGTGTGTACATGGCCTCTGATGTTGTGTGTTTGGATGGGTTTAGCCCTGTTTGTATCGGTTTTAGCTTTGTGTTTTTGCTAAATTCACTAGACACCTTTCTTAATTAATGGATAAGCCAAATCTTTTGCCTATTTTTAAAAAATATGACTATCATGACACGTGCCACAGTTGGATGGGCCATGCATGGCATGCACGGCACATTGACTACTCCCGTCACTACCTCCGGCTAGCTTGAGTGAATGCGCACTGCTGCCCGTATCCCTCTCGACATAACTGCAGAGCCGTGCGGTGGCTCGCGGTCGCCATCGTGCGAGCACAGCACAACCAGCGGAAAGCTGGTCGTTGCCCATGCCATGTGCGTGGATGTGAGTGTGCTGTGAGTACAGCCTACCGGCGTGCCGGGTACGTCGTTCGTTCATCCTCATGTGACCCGCGTGTTCAGTTGATCATGGAGCTCCGTCGTCGGCCGGAGTCTGGGAGATTAGCTAGCTAGCTAGAGGTTACGTACCGGTGGCGGCGGCGGCGGTGGGCGAGATGGCGGTGGTGGCGTTCTTGCCCTCGTGCTCGATGCCGTACTGCTTGAAGATCTCGGCCTCCTTGGCGTCGGGCGCCATGCCGAGGATCTTGGGGCAGTCGGAGAAGATGGCGGGGATGGAGCAGGCGGAGGGGATGTTCATGGCGCGGGTGACGTTGATCTTGAGCCCCAGCGCCGGCTCGTCGCGGTCCTTCACCAGCACGCACAGGCACTTCTTGCTCGCGCCAAGCACCGTCTTGAACCCGGAGCAGCAGTCGGGGGTCGGCGCCCGCGCCGTCGCCGTCGCCTGCACGTACGTCAGGCACGTCGCCAGGCCCATCAGCCGGTCCGCGCACTCCGCGCGGTCCGCCGCGAAGTCCGCGCCCGCCAGCCCGGCCACCATGGCCGCCACCAACATCATCAGTGCACAGCTACGGCGAGCTGCTGCGGAAGCCATGGCGATCTGCTTGCTTAACTGATCGACTTGCGTCCGTGCGTGAGAGTGAAGCGGTCGTTGTGTGTTTGCGTGTGGCGACGTGCTGGTCATGGGCTAGCTTGTGGGTATATATAGATAGAAGATACTACAGTACGTACGAACGCAGATAGAAGTGTGTTCTACAGACCGGTCATCAGCTGGTCGTTGTGAAATGCATGCTGGACCAGTGGCACGTGGCAGTGGATCGATGGAGAAGAAGAGTGTGTGTACCCTAGCTAGTGGCACGGCGGTGATTTGATATGCTCGATCGATCGGGTGATTAATTTGAGTTGGTTGGGGAGGTGGCTAGATTGCGTGCGTGCGTTCGCTTGATTTTGGCCTCGTGGGGCACGTACCGTGTACTGTGCATACGTATGGGTCGACAGGCTGAGAGGTGGTCGACGTCCAAAGGGAGCCCAACGCAAAACTGAAAGTTCAAAACAGATACGACATGTATCTTTGTTGTCCGTGAAGATCGAGTTGTCGGCCTCGGTGGATAATACTAGAGGTAATTACACATACTCCCTTTGATCCCATTTAACTGTCGCCACTTGTGTTAGAAATTGTAAGTGTTTAGTTCATTTGCCACGACACTTACAGGGACGAAGGCATAAATAATAATCGATGGGGTCAGCCTCTATGACAGTGGGGTCAACCTCTACAAATGTACAATGATTGGTACTAATATAGTGAAGAATATCCTAATTCCATTGGGGTCAGCTGACCCCAATCCCTATAAGGCAGCTCCGTCCCTGGACACTTAAAGTGGACGGAAGGAGTATGTCAAAAACTAGGTAATCCGCACAAAATTAGTCCGAATTGAACATGTGGCTGGCAGGCTCGCACTGGCAGTAGGTATTGGGTAATTTTGCAAAAAAAAAACCTCGGCTCATTGGAATCAGTTTATTTAGTCCTTGGAACCGGCCGGTGATGTGGAATTTGTTAACGGAAGGCAAGACGATACCCTGTTGAGGGTTAATGGTTCGTGTTATATCGATGTAAAAAGGCTCCATGGGCCGTATTTCAGAAAGATACAAATCCGGGTGGAGTACTACTCCATACCATGACCGTATGGTATACAAAATATGTCTAACAAAATTGACCAAGAGGTCCCCTTTTTTTCGCTATTCCCATATTCCTCCTTACTTGTTTGTTTCTTCATAGCATATATACTTGGACAACGGCAATGAATTTGGTCCCTCCTCCACCTCTAGCACGTTAGTGGCCTAGACAATGACGTTGGCAGCTTCGTCAGGATGCTGCTTGAGCATCACCTTTGAGTCGTTTGAATGATATAGCTAGTGTTATTTGGGCCCGATGATGAACCACTCGGTTTTGAGGCTCAAACTTGGTGATGATACACAGGGATAGTTTTAATTATTGTTTTCTTCATGTACTCCACCATGTGTACCCGTGTTTTATTACCTCCAATTGGATTTTTGATAGTGTGATGAGCTCTGATTAGTCTAATAATCACTAATATAGCAAATACAAGTAATTTATGACTTGTAATTAGTTGATTGCTTGGTCGGTTAATGATGACATGTCTTTGATCCTATAAGTGTGAGTAAAGTAGGACCCTTGAATGTTAGATTTCGTAAAATTGTGTGGATTTGGTACCTTTTCCAGTTAAGCAATCTAGTGGTTCTAATAATCCTGTATATTCTTGCATTGTAGGATATGATTGTAACTTGTTCTCAATGGAAACTGAGCCAAATTAACAAGAACTTGAAACTTGTCTTGATCATTGTAATGTTCTTTTCTGAGGGATTGATCATTGTAATGTTGATACTTGTTCTCCTCTAGATAAAACATTCTCTGAAGCAACTAGGTTACAAAATGGAAAGAAATTGCATTTTATTTGGGCCAGCCAGGAAAAGCAATTGTTGATGGTTTACTTTGAATTGAGAGTGATGCAGACATGGGAACTTATTGATTACACTTATTGATAATGTTACAGTATCATCATTGGAGGTTTAGAGCTTCCACCTATTACCAGTCCTAATGAAGTGCCTAGGACAGTACCATCGGGTGAAGGCACATCAACTAGTGGAGATGCAACAAATGATGATTTTGAAACTTGTACTCTAAATTTTGATGATTAGAAGATGGTTAAGACACTTAATCAAAATTTGTAGACAATGACTATGATGTAGATGATGAAATTATCAGAATGAACAGAAGGTGCTCTAAGCTTCAAATATCGATGATGGACTTTAGGATGAAGATCTAGCTGAAGTACACTTTGATAGCTTTCAATTCTGATGTGACATGGACAACTCAATATTCATAGTTTGGCATGGTTTTTTGTGACGCGGGGGAATTAAGGCGTGCTTTGAATGCATATAGCATCATGAATAGGGTGAATTTGAAGAAGATAAAAATGAAGATAAGAGGGTAGAAGTTGCTTGCATGCCAGGGTGCCCTTAGATGTTGAAAGCTTCAACGGATAGCATGTCAGGAGCTACGATAACCAAAACATATGCAAGAAATCACAGTTGTCATAAAGTGTGAGCTTATCTCATTTTTCTACATTTTTGTCATGTCCTAAACCTGCCCCGGCCTTTCTTGAATTGTCAATATATATGTGAACATGTCAAAATATATCTTTACATGTAAAAAAAGAGATTTGACGGTTTAACTTACATTGTGATTTAGATATATAACAGTGTAGCAAAAAATTCAAAGTACCGTCATTATAATTCCTCATCCATCACAATCATGCACACATATAACATATGTGTCTCACATTAGATCTTGTTTTACTTATTTAAACACAAATGTCGTCAAACACAACTATATAGAAATGAACACATATCCACACAAAGGCCCTAATAATAAATGCAAATACAACATAAATAATGGTACATAGTGCAAACAACATTACAAGTCATATTGTCTACTTATCCCTCCCTCTCACATCTCTTTCTTGTGAACCCTTGCCATGATCTTCTTTTCTTGCTTCATTTTGTTTATCACAACTTGAAATTCATACACTTTCTTCTCCAGATTCACATTTTCTTCTCCAAGCTCTCTGATCATTGTTCTAGCCATGCACTGCTTCTTCCCAACACAATTCACATCATAGTGGCTATAATAAAACTCAAGCAGTTTCGTGTTGTCCTAAAAAACCTTCAATCGATGATCATCACCACGGCATACACATATTTTGAACAATAATAGGTCAACCGCTTGCCCCGAGAAGATGCTTTTGGGTCCCAATAAATGACCCAGACACCTTAACCAGGGGATCGTTGTCACTCGTCTTGTCGCCACCGCTCGTTATCCCGAGTCAACCACATGCATCCGCACGTGTTCTACCCTAGCCGCTCGCTATCTCTCCCGCAGCCAATCGTTGTCGGCGGGTAGCGAATTTGGGAACTAGGGTTAGTGATTTGGGGTTGGGGGGGGGGGGGGGGGGGGGGTTGGGGAGGGGATATGATATAAATACCAAGGATATATCCCGTAAATTCTCTCGACCCAACCTCAGAGGGAAAAAACAGTTCGCGTGCAACTTGACATCTTGGCATGCAACGTGTCGGCAACACAAGGCTTCTCGACCCATTTGAACTCCGTTGATCGATCACGTGTAGCAAGTAAGTTTTACTTATCACCAGTGTAATTACCTCTTTATAGTTCTACATGTGGTCACGCGCGCGAATCTGGCGTTGTGTGTACCATGACGCGTGTGGGCGCTTCATCCATGTGGGCATGCACTTAGTTCCATAGTATAAAGCATATGTAGAAGTAGTACAAAATGGGTAGCATTTAAAAAAGCATAAAAGTAGTAGACGCAGGAGTACAAACGAACAACTAACATTAATACTTCTGTTTCAAAAAAAAAAACATTAATACTTTATCGTGTCTAGTACTAGTACACTTCAGTCTTGAGAATGCCCGGCCCCCTGTTTTATGGTTTTGGTTAAACTGTCCATGTTAGCTAGCTGCCTGCGCTGCTTACACGCTGGTGCTCCTGGTGAGGTTGTCGAGTTTGCAGTAATGGAGCGGTGGTATAGGCCCGGCCTGCAGCGGCGTCTCTGTTGGCCAGCCACAGCTCACAGTGCACAAAGCGGTTCTGTAGGAACTTAACTGAGAGATCGTCAGAGTTTAGACAAATGCATGACTCTTGGAGTTCAGTACTACTGCAGTACTGCTCTTGTATAGTAGTGTACACCTTTTCTTTTGGTGTTGATGCCAGCAAACTATATCGGTTGAACCCTGTAATCCAGTACACCGCTTCAGCCAACGATTCATGTACGCCATTCATGCCCAACCGAAGTACTCCCTCCCTCGAGGTGTCGACCACCGGTTCACCTTTGTAGGTCGCTGTGGATGCTTCTGACCATCAATGTCTTGTCATCTGATTTTTACTAAATAACTATCTCACAACGAGAAGTGCAGTCTGCATGAGCGGAACCCTAGCCGGCCCTTTCCCCCGGTATTCCCTCTCCTTCGTCTACCCGTCATCGTAGGAGGAAGGCGACAGGTAGCCTATGTCGGCAATCGGCATACGGCTGTGGCGGGCTCTCGTCCATCATGATGCGGAGACCTACGGTTTAGAGCGGCGTATTGTCCTAGACGACATCGCCCTGAGTGGGCTTGGAATACCGGGACGACGACCCCAACTTTTTGGTGGTGTTGTGATGTTAGAGCGGTGACTCACGATATGGCTGTGCACCGGTCTGCAAATTAGCATTGGTGTGCGGTCGCGGTTGCAGCTGGACAGTAGAAGGGATTTTTGCAGTGGGTCCCCTTTTCAAAAGCATGTTGTCTGTATAGCGAGGACGACATGGGATCTGCCGAAGGGGCCCTTAACGTGGGTTTCGACGATGCATGTCACTCTCTTGTCGTCGTCTGCCAACAAGCTCCTAGGAGCACAATTTTTGGTTGTGTGGCGTTGATCACTTGGGAGCAGTGGTTGGAAGGGCCCAACATTCAGACTAAAGACGTTCAAAGATGTCATGTTGCATGGTTCTTGTGCAAGAGGCTTATACATATTCGTTGAGAATAAATGTGCTGCTTAAGTGGACGCGGCATAACATCGTGGTTGAGTTTGGTGGTGCTACTTCCCTTGGTCTAACCTTTGTGAGTCATACCTGGCAATGGTGGTGTTTCACCATTGTTACCTTGCCGAATTGCATCGAATTTGCTCAATCCTGCTCTCCATGGTAACATTGTAGCACCTAAGGGTGAAGCACTAGATATATCCTCTAGCGAGGTACTCCCCGTTTTTTAATATAAGATGTTTTATGTGATACACATGTTGTCTACATGCATACTAAAATGATTGAACATGCACACAAAAATGTGTCTACATACATTTGTGTGCATGTGTATGTGGACAAAAGCTAAAACTTCTTATATTAAAAACGGAGGGAGTAGCACCTAAGGGCTTGTTTGGCACCCATCATTGTCATCATTTCATTTCATTTCATTTGGAAAGTGAAATGACAAGTTTAGTGAGAGGAATTGGCATAACATAACATACAATACAATAGGTGTTTTCTAGAATTCCGAATGAAAGTCTACAGCCAAACAAGTTGGGTTTGGAATCACAAATGAATTTCATGATTCTAGCTTGAAATGATAGGTGCCAAACGAAACTGGAAAATCGTTTTCAGGGTAACGGATACCAGTTTTACAGACCGCGGTTTTCAGAATCAGCCAGAGATGCTCTTACGGCGCTAGGAACACAAAAATACGACTTACATTTATGGACTAGTACAATTATAGGCTGATGCGCAACAGTGGCACTCCCCTTAATCACGTACGGGGTGCTAGTGAATCTAGCCCATACTTGTTCCATCACCTGCCGCGATTGAACACTGTTATTCAGTAGCAGTGGCGTAACGGCGTCGCGTACACTGATGATCGACTGCATTATGAGCTAGCTGATCAAGTGGTAAGCTCTTAGCCTCCTTAATGGCGTCCACCGTCCCACCCGTCCGTCCGGCCAGGCTTAATTGGCTCCGACGACGACGACGTTCCAGGTCAGGGATGCGTGCGTGCGTGCAACTCGTGACGCATATGTACATTTTAGCTATTACTGGCAGCCTTCTTCGATCCGTGGGATTCAATTCGATCTCGACCAGGACCGCCGGCCAGCAAGAGATCGGTCTTTCAGTTCGTTGCGTTGACAACGATGCTCCAACGAGAACCTAACCTAGAGCTATAACTAGTAGTAGCTCTTTTGACCTAGCTAGCTAGCAGAATTGCCTGATCAAGACCAAAGGAAGTTGGTTTGGGCACTACCGGTCTCATTGTCGAGTGCCAGATTGTTTGTGAAGTGTAATTTATCGGGCACTCAACAACAACCAGGTTTAGTCCGAGTGCCCGGAAAAAACACTCGGCAAAACGGGAGAGCGAACACCTCCATCCATCCTCTCTGGTCTTCTACACTTCCCCTCTCTTTTTTGTCTACCCTTTCCTCACTCAATCACACACATGTCGTCACTTGACTTGTTCGCACTACCCCTGCCCCTCCCCCCTCCCGCCTTATGTATCTAGACTTCTTGTCTGTCGGTCGACGACCGACGGGTACCTCCTTGACTCAACTTGCCTGTCGGTCGCATACCGACGTTGTAGCTACCATCATGTCATCCATTTAAACCCATGGAATCGACGATATTACCCGTCCTACCATTGGTGAGATCTCTCCATCCCCCTCGATTCTTCCAGACGTCTTCTTTTTCTATGCCTTAGTGGTCAACCATCAACCAAATCCAATTTGGTCCTTCCATCTCCTCTCAATCAGACGATGTGCGGCCATTCGCTCTGTTGAGATCCAGAATCGAACTGTGCTACCATCTAATTCTTGGTTGGGGGATTCAGCTAGCTAAACCTCCGATAGATGGCCGACATGCCCATCTACCTAGCTAGCTACGTACTCCCTATGTTTCCGAATACATTGCATGTTATTTTGGTCAAATCTTTGCAAAATTTGACCAAATATATAGAAAAAAAATGCGACATCTACATACAATAGCAAATGCATACAATATGAAGTACTTCCTCCGTTCACTAATATAGGCATTGTACCCATCATTTCAATTTGTAGATTTAAATGTGTCTAGACTTATTGTGTACATAGATTCACTCATTTTATTATGTATGTACTCCCTCCGTTCCAAATTATTTGACTTGGGTTTGTCCAAATACGGATGTATCTAGACACTAAACAAGTATAGATACATCCGTATTTGGACAAACCCAAGTCAAATAATTTGGAACGGAGGGAGTAGTAAAAAATGAAAAAGTTTCCAGTGCAGAGGAAAGTATATTTTATTATTGTCCTATAGTATTGAATATTGATTAGATATTGCACACTTGATGTTTTTCTGTATAATTAGTCACATGCTATAAAAGTTTAGTTTTGACCAAAACTAATACATATTGTATTCGGAATACGTCTCCAATGATATAGAGTAGTATCACGTTGGTTTGGACACGGACATCATGGGGTACGGCCGACCCACATTTTTAATACGGAAGAGCTTAAATTAAATATCGGTGGTTGCACCATGCATGGTACTCCTAGATTTAAGGAGTTTTAATCATCTTTCTTGAACGACATTAATTCAACAATCAACATGTGCAGATGAAAGCCTGTACATGCATCAGTTGGTTGTAGGTACACAGCAGCTCAGTCCATGGACCGAACGACCGAAGCTTCTATAGTACAGTAAGCATCAACCTCGCCTCGATTAAAAAACATTTTTCTCCATTGAAAACAACATGATGGAGCTCAACGGGAAATGGATGTATCAGCGCACTGAATAATGCGCAACGGCACTGAAAGCACGCGGCCATGAATGTGCGCCTGAGGCGGCAGCTAAGAGCTAAGCTAATAAGCTGGCTAGCTGACTAGCTGTCGCTGTGACCCGCGCACCACGTTGTTCGCCGATCGATTACGCTTGTGGCTGGGAGGGGGCCGACGTCGATCGTCGGCGATCGATCGAGATCGCGCGCGCGTGCAGGGGAGAGCCGGCCGATCGACGGCGGTGCTGGGTTGGGATTGGCACGGCGTCGTTGTACGGGTGGTTCGCGGTTGGCGCGGCGCTACGTGCATTATGAGTAGTACATCCCTAAGAGAACTAAGCTCTCTAAGATTGATGTCCTCTCCTTCTCCCACATGTCCACATCAGCTAGTTCACAGCACGGGCGGAACTGCGCCCGGGCAGACCGGGCTGCAGCCCCGGTTATGGCTAAGGTAACACATGTATTTCCAGTATTAATCCATTGGAAAATTTAATCCTGAAGAGCCCAGCCCGGTGCTTTAGTCCAGGATGACCAGGGCTACTACAAGAGGCACAGCAATTTACAAGCCCACTAATCGCGTATGGCGGTATGGGAATGCACAACTCCAGAAATTCGCATCTGTACAGCCGCACGATGTACTTTAGACTAGGCGACTCGTTAGTGTTTCGCTCGATGTAATCGCACCGCCGCCGCCACGGCCCACGGCTGACACGCTAATTAATCTCATAAGCCGTATCTTTGACCTCGGAGAGACGTAGACAACTCCACTGCAGCAGGCCTGGACGATCCATGGATCCAGCTCGCCTACTTCCTAGCCTTTTATTTCCTCATGTCTTGCCGGAGCAGGACCCTAGAGTACCAGGTAATTTTTTTCCTCTCATTCTCAAAGTCTCTAAGGACTTGTTTATTCGTGTGTAATTTTATCCGCAAGAGGATTGGGGAATGGAGGGAATTTGGTGAAATCCTTTTTGTCGACCCGATCCCCTCATATTCGTATAATATTGTTCCATCTCAATACACTAGTATAGCGGTGTTTCTAACCTAAAAAAAATCGGGATCCGGAATAATCCCCTTAAATACAGTTAAAATACACTTAAATATACTAGAAGTTAACAAGACTTAAGAGTGCGTTCACACAAGTTTGTTACATACACGAAAATGCCCCCCACGTCACTCGTAGGAGCGACACAAGTGAAACCTAAATAGTTGTGGCGCCGCTAGCTCCATCCACCATCCCCCTCTCCCTCGCCACTGATGGGCAGAGACCGCAGGCAGCGGGTTGCGATGGAAGCATTACCGTGATGTTTGTGGTGGTGCGCGACAGGTAATCCGTGGCGGCTTTCGGTGTTATTTTTTACACTTGAATTGTTTAAAGTGTTAGTGACGCATTTGTGCTGAATTTTGGCTATAAATAAGGTTATATAAAGGAGGAAGGGTTTCTTATAATTTGCCGTGCTCTTTGGCGTCATATAGTTTTAGCCCTGGTCATGACCAAATCCTGGGTCCGCCACTGGTTCACAGTTTTAAATACAATTTGAAAACAATTCTATTGGATATATACATATGTTTGTACTTATATGCTAAATTTTTGGTGAAATAAAAAGGGATTCTCATCTATAAAAAAGAAAATTGTGACTGTAAGGAAGAAAAAATAGCTCCATTTCCCTCAAAATTACTCTTTTGTGTAGACCAAAATACAAAAAAAAATTCTAGAGTGCGTACAACATACACGTAGTTCTACGTTTTATTTCAAAAAATTGAAACGTAAATAGTCGTTTCGATTTTTTTTTAAAGGAGATACGGTGAGTTCGGAGCTACCGGCTCTATCCGAGAACTCTCTGTTATCTCTGCCGCCAGTGTCCACCATAGCATTACGCAGCCTGTGCCACACAAGACCATTTCTCTCCCACCGCCTCCCTCGAGTTGTATTCTACCGAAACAGCCGTCCCTACGCAAAGTTTGTCCGTCTCTCCGCACACACCTCTGGCTCCGTCAACCACCTAGTACTACAGGGCACCTCCATCCCTGGTGTCGCGCCTCAAGTCCATTGTTAACTTGCACGCCACCTGCGCTCCCCTCTGGTGGCCACCCAACGCCAGTGAGCTGAAAGACTTCCTACAACCCTCGCAGTAGTTGCACATGAACACCTATGTCGCCTCTGGCATCGTCCGCCGATGTCACTGTTGCTGTTAGTAGCGCTCGACTCGGTGTGGTGTCAGCTGTGGTTGAAACCGTGAACGACAAATCGATCGTGAATGCGGGTGAAATGATGAGTTATACGCCTTGTTGTTGGATGCCACCTATTACCGATGAAAGATGATTTGGGTATTTATCTGTGATGATCCCGAAGAGCAAGTCTTGATGCCTGCACAAATAAACGGGATTTAGGTTGAGACTCCAAGTGCAGAGTGTATAGTAAGTGGAAGACAGTTTTCCCCACGAGGGGTGACTCGAGGGTTTAATATCGAACTCTCGGGGAATCTGAAGTGGTAGATTTATCTTCTTATCCTTCTTTTGGTTACCTACAAAACAAGGTTAGATGTTTTGGTCCTCAACCTCACCTGTGGTTGTCAAGCACAAGGTGTAAGAATGATATCAGGATAGTTATGCAATGCAAACAAGAAATAAATATGCAATGATGGTGGATGCAATGATAAATGATATTTTTGGGTTTTTGAATGATGTATGCAAGATGAAAAGTATTTTTGTATTTTCGGATTTAATGATGGCTGAAAATAGAAAAGTGGTATATGGTGTTGGAAAGGTGTTTCTTATGATTAAAAATGGACTGGGGTTCATGGTTTCACAAATGCACTCTCTCTTTATAAAGTGGTAGACAATGGAACACACAAAGTTAACATATGAGATTGCAACACAGGGTTTGATAACAAGTTACTTAGATATATGGGCATCACGTCCTAACATAGAGATCTTTTGGTTATTAACCTCTCTTATACTCCACCAAGATGCGAACTAAATCATAACACCTCAGTAATTAAGATAACTCAGAGTATAGCATTAAGTATCATGACATGAAGTGAAAATAAGAACATGCTAGATCTAGTCATGGAGTAGTGGCAATGGTCACGCCCACATCCCCGGTAGCATGGTATTTTAGTTTATCCCTAGTGAGGTAACAAAGTAAGGTAAAGATACCAAAGTGGATCGCAGAACTTTCTCTCACGTTCACTGCACTAGCCACCCCCCGTTACTCCAACTAATGCACACGTTCCCCCACACACGCTCTCATAAACATGCTTGATCAAAACAAGTAGACAAGAACGGGGTACATAATATGCATCTATACTCATAACTGAAACAAACATTGCAATCTCAAACATATATTAACTCATAAAGATCCACCACAAAGGTATTACAACGGTGACCGTAATCATGTTCAGCAGCTCATACGGTGCTAATTAGTGAAGCTCAAGAGAGGAGAGATACATAAGTTACTTCCACAAACCCATAGTCCAGAGGTGGACTACTCCCTCTTCATCATGGAGACGGTGGAGAAGTCGATGGAGAAGATGGAGACCACGCCGGCAGCGCCCCGCCGGAGTTTTCCCCCTCCAATCTGCAGCTCCTGATCTCCGTTTCGGTGTTTCTGTGTTTGTGCGGCGCTCCTTCCAGAGAACGTCGGGGGACCTTTTTTATAGGCGTTTTTAGGTCAAGACGAAGGCGGTGGAGCGAAGATCGACGGCAACGGAGCCACGAGGCCCGAACGGGTGGGTCCCACGCGGCCAGTACTGGCCGCGTGGGCCATGCCCGTTTGGCCCTCGGGCCTCCGTTTGCTCGCTTCCTTTTTCCGTAGTCCTTCTTCCTTCCAAATATTGACGCCCGTAAATTTCCAGGTGATTTCGTTGACGTTTGGGTCCCTGAAACATTAAAATACAAAACTAGGGTTTTCTGCCTGTGCAGGGTTAATTCCATAAAAATAGGAAATATAAGATATTCCCAAAATCATGATAAAACATTGATATAACCCTTATATGATGCAAATATGATTGGAATATAAGCAATTAAAGTGCAAAGTTCATGTATGCATTTTACATGCATCAACATCCCCAAGCTTAATCCATGCTCGTCCTCGAGTATGAAGATGATAAAACTAACATGGACTTTGCAATTTAATACTTAACAATGGATATCAAAGATGATTACTATTGCTACATATAGTCAAATGATTCATTCTTCAAAGGAGTAGCAATATGCAAATAGTTTATGAAGTGATATCAAGTATTCAAGACAAGGATGTTCATTGATAGTTCACAAAGTGTAACATAGTAGCAAGTAATATGGAACACATGTATGCATAATGATAAGTAGAACATCCTACAATGGTCATAGAGTGTAGATGAAAATCTGAATATGATAGGTGTACACTTTGGAAAGATGTATATGTGAGTAGAGGTAAAGCATGCATAAGTTTCATCCAACTTCCAAACTCTTCTACTTAAGTTAATGATTGCAATAAGGTATTCATTGGTGTCAAGCTCTCATTGCCCCTATCATAGCATCTTGAATGATTAAGGTTAAAGTGAAAGCAAATATGAGTAGTGTGCTTGATAAAGTAAAGGTTGGATGTCTCATGCCCCTTGAATACAAGTACTACACCATGATTACTCAACTTAGGAAACAAAGCAAGTTCAAGTTATATCATTGTAAGTAATAATAGTATCATCAAGAGCGTCAACTGGGGTACCTCTTGTCCCAGATATGGAACAAGCCCATATCAAAATGACAAGACAAACAAACAAATGAAAATCTCAACACCCTTTTTATTTACCATTTGGAATAGTTTTTATTGCAAGGTGTATCAGAAGGTTCACCATAGTATGTAAGTAAATTTCCACCATGAATGATGCATGGCTTAGATTAGCGGCCCAGGCGTCTCTCTAACCATTTATACAAACTCATTTAAACTACTTCATTTCCACCTCATTTCACCATGATAGCATCCATAACAAAAGTACATGATATCAACTAAATGAGATGAAGAGCATGTTGAAAGCTTGCATGTGACAGCACATATGGGCTAACTCCAACCTCAACATTTATCAAGCCACTAGCATCATAATCTTAATCACAATGGGTCATGTTTTATTATGCAAATAGTAAAATGTGCATCAAGTTCGTGAGAGCTATATAACCAATTTTTCCATTGCAATCAATAACATAAACATTTTCATTCAGAGGTAAGATAACACAAAACATGTTAAACATACTCGGAATAGCATAAAGCCAATAGGTAGATATGGTGGACTCACTGGAATAACTTTGGTTGAAGGTGTTGGAAACAAGTTTTTGCTTGTTGGAGTTTTTGGGCTAGCAAAAGGGAGAAAGTTGACCATCTAGATGCATGCATGAGTGTCCATAGAACTAACTAATCCATGTTAAACCAAGTAAATAACAATCAGCACCAAAACATGAATAAGTGATAGCTCTACAAAAAGAATTTGCAAACTATTACTCATAAACAAGCTCATGAATCATGCAACTATATGTATCATTAAAAATCAAGTCAAACATCCCTTTTCCCAATCTTATAAAAGCATCCAACATATTTCAACCCATATTTCCAGTAGCTCTCTCATATATAATTGATAGTGTGGTGGTCTCTCAAGACTCAAACAAAAACAAAAAACGACGCTCCAAGTTTATGCGATAAAGTGTTTCGATCGAAAAACAGAAGTTGGACGTGTGCAAACCGAGAGTGTGTAGGTCCAGTGGGGTTGTCTTCACATCCCCAAGCTTATGGTCTTCACCATCCTTGGATAGCTCTTGGTGCATCTCCTCCAATCCCTGTGAAAAAACTTCAAAACACCGTTTCTCCCATCTCTTTTCTGTGGGGTGCATTAATAGTGATAAACAAATAGGTTCCTTGCTGCATATAATCCTTGAACAAAAATTCATATGACATGTCCAGAAAGTGTATAATGTTGTATGCCTACTCATAAACTCAATTGGATCAAAAAGATTCAACTTAAAAGCTCAAAGCATGCATCAAACAAAATGGGACAGAATCTGTCCAGAAAAACAGCAGCAGCAAAACGTATTTTTCTACCCTACCAAACTTTCTCGAAAAATTCCGAAAAAATTCATGCATACAGAGGATGAAAAGTTGCAACTACAGTTCAAATATGAGCTCATTCGGAGTTACAGAATAAGAATTAAAAATCATACCGTGCACTGACTCGTGCAGGAATAAAATCTCCGAACGCAATAAGCAACTTTTTCAAACCAAAAAGGGTAAAACTTGGCACTTTATTAAAAACTCCAGAACCTAACTAGACACAAAATCTCTTGTTACAGCAAGAGGACACAAAGAAAAATCACACAAAAATAACCGGGTTGCCTCCCGCAAAGCGCTTTCTTTATAGCCATATAGCTAGGCTTCTTACTTGTTGTTTTATTGTGGACGAAGCTCATGAGGGAGCTTGAACTTTGGTGGTTCCCTCTTCCTTGGAAAGTGTTCCATGCACTTCTTGTGTGGAAACTGAAACTTTACATTCCCTTCCTTTGAATCAATGATAGCACCTGTGGTACGAAGAAAAGGTCTTCCAAGAATAATAGGACTAGAGGTTTTATTCCCCATATCCATGATTAGAAAATCCACAGGCACAAAAGTCATATGTAACTCTACCATAACATCACTTACTTTTCCCAAAGCATGTTTAATAGAGTCATCAGCAAGTGCTAGTTCAATAGAGCATTTTTCAAGATTTTTCAATTCAAGCACTTCATATAGTTCTTTAGATAAAACAGAGACACTAGATCCTAGATCAAGTATGGCATGGTGTGTCTCTTTTCCAATAGTTACTAGTACCTTAGGTATCCACATATCCCCAAGCTTAGGTGGTATCATAGCCTCTTGGTTGTACCTAGCAATCTTTTCTTTCAAGACATGATTAGCAATATAAGAACCAAAACCTGCTTGGTTAGTGTTGATGGAAGGATCACTTGCAAATTTTTGTAAGATAGATATTAATTCATGCAAGCTACAATTTTCTAAGTCAAGCAAAGGATCCTTGACTTCATTAAGCATTTTAACTTCCTCAACTTTCTTTTCCTTTTTAACCCAAACTTGTTTCTTAACAGGGGGTGCTTCCCCACTTCTAGTCTTTTTCTTGACATGGATAGAATTGACCGGTTTATGTGCCCAAAAAATGGGATAATATTTTCTAAGGAATGCCTTTTCTAGTTTTCTCCAAGTTTTAGCTATAGCAAGAGGTAGTGAATACACCCACTCTTTTGCCTCTCCCTTTAGCGAAAAAGGGAATAATTTTGACATCACGCTATCAGGTTCCTTAAAGTTTTGTGCCACACAAATGCCGGTAAAAATATTAAGATGCTCAAGACCATCTTCCCATCCTTTACCACCAAATTGTTTCCTAGTTATCGAGTGTAATAAACCATAACTCACTCTATAACTATCAGTTTTTATCTCAGGTGTGGCAATAGCTCTCGTGATAAATTGATCATTAGGAGTGTTTGTGTAGTCACACAGCTTAGTTCTTTCTCCCATTTTAGCAAGTTTTTTTGGTATTTTTGATTTTTTATGCAAAACTGAAATAAATATGATATGATATGCAATGACACTAACAAAACAAATAAATTGCTTTGTAAGTAAAGATGGATAAGATGGTGCTCACGTAGGTGCAACCTCCCCAAGCTTAGGTGTTAGCACAAGTTGGTGACGTTGACTTTGTTGTGAGATGAATGCGATGATGCACACCCTTGGATAAATCTCTCAGCTACGATTCCCCGGCAACGGCGCCAGAAAACGTCTTGATGATCCCGAAGAGCAAGTCTTGATGCCTGCACAAATAAACGGGATTTAGGTTGAGACTCCAAGTGCAGAGTGTATAGTAAAGTGGAAGACAGTTTTCCCCACGAGGGGTGACTCGAGGGTTTAATATCGAACTCTCGGGGAATCTGAAGTGGTAGATTTATCTTCTTATCCTTCTTTTGGTTACCTACAAAACAAGGTTAGATGTTTTGGTCCTCAACCTCACCTGTGGTTGTCAAGCACAAGGTGTAAGAATGATATCAGGATAGTTATGCAATGCAAACAGGAAATAAATATGCAATGATGGTGGATGCAATGATAAATGATATTTTTGGGTTTTTGAATGATGTATGCAAGATGAAAAGTATTTTTGTATTTTCGGATTTAATGATGGCTGAAAATAGAAAAGTGGTATATGGTGTTGGAAAGGTGTTTCTTATGATTAAAAATGGACTGGGGTTCATGGTTTCACAAATGCACTCTCTCTTTATAAAGTGGTAGACAATGGAACACACAAAGTTAACATATGAGATTGCAACACAGGGTTTGATAACAAGTTACTTAGATATATGGGCATCACGTCCTAACATAGAGATCTTTTGGTTATTAACCTCTCTTATACTCCACCAAGATGCGAACTAAATCATAACACCTTACTAATTAAGATAACTCAGAGTATAGCATTAAGTATCATGACATGAAGTGAAAATAAGAACATGCTAGATCTAGTCATGGAGTAGTGGCAATGGTCACGCCCACATCCCCGGTAGCATGGTATTTTAGTTTATCCCTAGTGAGGTAACAAAGTAAGGTAAAGATACCAAAGTGGATCGCAGAACTTTCTCTCACGTTCACTGCACTAGCCACCCCCCGTTACTCCAACTAATGCACACGTTCCCCCACACACGCTCTCATAAACATGCTTGATCAAAACAAGTAGACAAGAACGGGGTACATAATATGCATCTATACTCATAACTGAAACAAACATTGCAATCTCAAACATATATTAACTCATAAAGATCCACCACAAAGGTATTACAACGGTGACCGTAATCATGTTCAGCAGCTCATACGGTGCTAATTAGTGAAGCTCAAGAGAGGAGAGATACATAAGTTACTTCCACAAACCCATAGTCCAGAGGTGGACTACTCCCTCTTCATCATGGAGACGGTGGAGAAGTCGATGGAGAAGATGGAGACCACGCCGGCAGCGCCCCGCCGGAGTTTTCCCCCTCCAATCTGCAGCTCCTGATCTCCGTTTCGGTGTTTCTGTGTTTTGCGGCGCTCCTTCCAGAGAACGTCGGGGGACCTTTTTTATAGGCGTTTTTAGGTCAAGACGAAGGCGGTGGAGCGAAAGATCGACGGCAACGGAGCCACGAGGCCCGAACGGGTGGGTCCCACGCGGCCCATGTAGCTGGCCGCGTGGGCCATGCCGTTTGGCCCTCGGGTCTCCGTTTGCTCGCTTCCTTTTTCCGCAGTCCTTCTTCCTTCCAAATATTGACGCCCGTAAATTTCCAGGTGATTTCGTTGACGTTTGGGTCCCTGAAACATTAAAATACAAAACTAGGGTTTTCTGCCTGTGCAGGGTTAATTCCATAAAAATAGGAAATCATTAAGATATTTCCAAAATCATGATAAAACATTGATATAACCCTTATATGATGCAAATATGATTGGAATATAAGCAATTAAAGTGCAAAGTTCATGTATGCATTTTACATGCATCAATCTGTGATTTTTTTTCTGCGGTATATTTACTTATACCGCACTTGTCTTCAGACAACGAGCCAGATTATGTAAAAAAATGCATGTGTGTATTTTGCAGATGGTTGAATGCATACACTAAATAAAGGACCTATGTTTTCCTAGCCTCGGTTGCAATCATTAGAGTGTAGAAAAGTCATGACCATGAGGGTACACAATTTAACTTTCATGACATTTCATAATTGTTGTTGTATCATCGTCTAACTGAGTGTAACCTTTTAGTGGGGTCATGCTCTTTCTGTTGAGTGGTGTACTCAGAACCTTACTAAAACTAAATAATTCTGCCGCTTATGTACTTCTCTATGTTTATGTGAGGATGTCTGATTAATTGTGTTGTAAAATAGTGAGTCAATGGTAATATTTTCTCCATCATTGGTACTTTTCTATTTCGCTAAAAAAATTGTTTGTTCATCTATCATTGTTCGTATTAAGACAGACGCGGCAACACGCGTCTTTTCCTTCTAGTACGTACACGACGTAAGCTCGGTTTGGCGGTTAGGAAAATACACATAGCCTCATAGGTCGAGTACGGATGCACGCTTGTAGTACTCGCTTGGTTTCTAGGGTGGGCTGTACGTTGACGCGTGTCTTTCTGAAGTCGGGTTGTGCTTTAGGGAAGATCCTATTCGGGTGTGACGCGGTTTTGTGAACATGCGTCTAAAACACCTCGCAATTCTTGGCTAGAGGTTGGGCAAGGTGTGTCCATGTCGTGTGCTTGTGTGAGTATGTGGTGTAAGCCGAAATATTTCGAGGATGTTTGTACGGTATTTGGGTCTAGTTTTTATTGTACACCGGGCCCATTTTTCTTTCTAATTAATGAATTCAGCAGCTCTTCTACTAATATAATAAAAAAAAGGGAGTGAGTATTGAACATCTAGTCCTTCTAAAATTCAGCAACATACACATTTTAGTAGCCAATAAGAAGCGGACGGTTGGCGCGGCGCTGCATTATTAGTACTTCCTCCGGTCCATAAAAAGCGATGCGAGAAACTAACGTACGTAGCACAAACTGTATGTATAACCTCCGAAACTCTTTCCGGATCGGAGGGAGTAGTACATACATACACGATGGTAAGTTCCGTTTGGAGCACGTGATAGCAAAAAACACATAGGTTGAGTGCGTACGCTTGTAGTACTCGCTTGGTTTCTAGGCGCCATGGATGTGTGTACGTTGACGCGTGTCTTCCTATAGTTGGGTTGTGCTTTCGAGAGATCCTGCTTCGGTTATGACAGCGGTCTTTGAGGCATACTAGTGGAATTTAATGCCGCGTCACGCTGCGATTTTGTTAGTTTGTATTTTTTCATAAATTTGTAAGATAACTCCGTAATTAGAGAATATATTTTGTGAGTATTTATTAATTTAAATTACTTCATAGTTAGATGAAGTACACTTAGATTGTATGCAAATATTAGCCAATTTGAATTGTTTAAATATGTTTGTATTTTGGCATTAATAAGTATCATTTTTTTTAGCATGTCGATATGTTTTGGAGTATTTTTAATATTTTAGCGGTGTGAAATGTTTAATTATGCTTCTATTTTCTAAATGATATTTAATTTAAGTATTTAGTTAGTGGTAATGCATTTTTTTTGGATTCGAGTTCACAATTCGGAAAAGTTTGGATTTTTTCTTTAGTGAGAAAATAGAAGAATTATTTGGAAACCTAACCCAACAAAATTTAAACAAAATGAACATTTGGTAGTTCATGTGGGAAGTTCAAAAAATTCTTAAATTTAAAAATTTGTTAGTTTCACTTTTGTGTACAATGGTTATTCGGTGCAATTTTTGTGTGGAAAGTTCAAAAATATCGTAAATTTGAAATTTGTAGGACGTCGTGCTGGCTGTAGTAGTTTGGATATGCTATGTATCTGTCTATGCAATTTGAATCGAGTCAATGCAACAAAATCTGTTTGGGAAAAGAAAATTGGAGAGACATGTATGAAATGTATTTGAAACTTTCGTGAATATTGTTGAATAGTCTTGGGGAAATAATATTTTCGTGTTGTTGAATATTCCCTGGGGTAAAATACTTGTTGCGAAATTTTTGTTGGGAAAAGTTTAGGGAAAACTTGTTTGAAATCTATTTTGAAATTTATTAGAAATATTGAATGTTTGTTGCGAAATAATTGTTTTGTGAACTAAAATGTCCACAATTAAAAAGTCATGCAGATTTGAAAATTATTTAAACGCAAAGAGAGCTGACGTTTATTTTTTTTTCAGATTTTTGAAAATATTTAAATTGGAAAGTTTTTTAGGTTTGACTTCTTCCTACCTTTGTAAAATGGTCAGATGTGGAAGACATTTAAAAGTTTGAATTATTCAAATTTGAAATTTGATTGAGTGACGTAAGTAGTTAGCATTTATTTTTTGTGGTTACGTTGATACATTTTTTATATTGTATCGGATGAATATATTTAAAATTATTGATTGTATAGTGTTTAGCAGTTTTTGAAATTTGAAAGACATTTAAAAGTTTGGAATATTCAAATTCGAAATTTGACTGCATGACATAAATAGTCACCATTTATTTTTGTGGTTACGTCGATATATTTTCATATTTTTCGGATGAATATATTTAAAGTCATTGATTTTATAGTATTTAGCAGTTTTTAAAATTTGGAAGTTTTGTGGTTGCGTCGATATATCTTTCATATTTTTTCGAATGAATATATTTGAAGTCATTGATTTTATAGTATTTAGTGGTTTTTGAAATTTGAAAGACATTTGCAAGTCTGAAATATTCTAATTTGAAATTTGATCACATGATGTAAATAGTTAGCATTTTTGTTTTGTGGTCACGTTGATATATTTTTCATATTTTCTAGATGAATATATTTGAAATCATTGATTTTATAGTATTTAGCAGTTTTTTAATTTTGGAAGGCATTTGCAAGTTTGAAATTTTCTAATTTGAAATTTGATTGCATGATATAAATAGTCAGCATCTATTACATGGTTCAAAGGTATTCAAACATGCATTAATTTAACATATCCAGATAGTCTACATTTTTCTGAACATTTTAATATACTAAACATATTTTTTCTGAATTATAGGTTGGAAGCTAAAGGTTTTACGTAAATATGATTCGAAGTTATTCAAACATGCATGAATTTAACATATCCAGGTAGTTTACATTTTTATGAACATTTTGATATACTAAACATATTTGTATGAATTATAGGTTAAAAGATATAAATTTTACAAATTTTAGCTTTTCCTGTAATTATTAAATATATGTTATTTGCATCATGTTGTGTACAATTTATATTTTGGTGCAACTTTTGTGTGAAAAATGTGAAAATATGTTTAATTTAGAAGATTTCAATAAATTGTCTGTATTATTTTGAATTGTAGTTAGGAAGGTATGAATTTTCTAAATTTTAGCATTTTTCCTGTAATTGCAAATTTGCTGGCAGGTGGGTCCCACACGTCAGTTTTTTTTATTTTTGAAACCATTTAAGAAAATGAAAGAAAGCTGGCAGGTGGGACCCGCGAGCGGCGTCAGCGGGTGACGTCACCCACGTCGGCGGCGAGCGCGCCCGCGCCGCCGAGGGTGCGCTCGAGCAGCGGCGGACGTGCGCGTGGCTGGGATCGAGCAGATCCGCGCGAGGGTGACACGGGGAGTCGAGCGGGCGGCGCGCTGGACCGTTTGGTCGCCGGAGCCGTCGGCGGTGAGCGATTCAATGGCGACGGCGCTGAGGATGGCGGGGATGATTCCGGCGGATGTGCAGCGTCTCGGCAGCCGAGACTCAGCGAGGAGGGAGAGGAGGTGACGCCGAAGCTCACCGTGGGCATCGATTTGCCCGAGGAGGAGCGCAGCGGTGGCGCGACGCGTCGGCGACGGCGGCGGTCCCCGGCCGCGCGGAAGAGAGAGGAAGGAGAAAGGGGGGGGGGGGGGTTGTGTAGTTTTGCAAGGAAGTCCCTGAATTTTCTGCAAATTGGAAATAGATACTCCCGTGGCACTGTTCAACACTGTAGCAGTGAACAGTGCTACTGTTGCTAAGCACAGTACAAGAGCGCGGAGAGGCCGCGAAATCGGCCAGCTTTTATATAGTTAGTAATGTCTCAACCCCTCGTTATTCTTAGCCGGAGGTTGGGTAAGACGTGTCTTATTTGTCGTATAATTGTATGGTTGGGTCCGATTTCTCTCATAAATTAGATCAAATCTATAAATTCATCAGGTTTCCTAGGTTTAGAGAAAGAGAGGGATTTTTTAAAGGAAATTCATAAATATTTCAGCAACCGTTAGGCTCTTCCGGAGCATGCAGGAAAGGGGAGATTCATATCAAAATGTTAGTATCTCTAGTGTTTCTTTGCTCCAAACAACATTGCGCGAGTGACTAAAAAATTCAGTATCGCTCATGGCGTGCATGGGTTTGTTCCCTCTTGAGGCCAGACACATGGGCCGGTACGGGTTCTTTTCGCCTTAATTTTGAAGCACCACTGCCAGTGATGATGACGACGACGACGGATACTGGGTGATCACGCTCTTATCTCTACTTGGTCGTATCGTCGCTGTGACAGGAGTCGCCTTAAAAAGGATCATTCATGGCCGACGTTCACAAGCATAATAGACAGGCAGCTCAGTATCTTATCAGAGCGTGACCGTGCAAGCTTTAACGGTTTGCTATCAGAGTCATCTTTCAATCCAACGTACAGGTCCAGCAGTCCACCGTTTTTCTTCCTCACTTCTTCCAGCAATAACCATGATCTCAATCAGATGGATGGATGAATGGATGGCGCACAAATGTTAACCGTGATACAGTAACGATACTAGTCCCGTTCCAATCAAGAGTAAGATGATGAACTGGAAGAAAGTCAGCATCTAAAAATTCATGGAATTTTGTGGTCCATTCTTTCCGACTGGCGAAAACATTCACCAAAACAGAATTTCGATACATTGATGAGGTATCCCGTACAAGAACGAAATGATATATATCTAGCATTGAACACCTAGGGTTGTAGAGTCGCCATCAGATGCTTGCACGCAACACTGCAGTCTGATAGCACAAGGCAAAAGGGAAAGAGAGAAGAAAGAACAGGATGCAGTTGTACAATAGCCTGAGATGGATGCAAAACTGAAACTTTTCGTCTACAGCCAAAAGAGAGCATTAATACGGCACGTTCCAGTTGATCACGAAAGCTTGGCTGCGTCAACGTCGCTCGACTCCGCCGCTTCGTAGTTAAGGAGCATGTGGAGAGGCAGGAAATACGGTGCTAGTGATGCCAGCACGATGGAAATCAGCGCTGCGATTCCAACCCACCAGGCAAAGTGTGGATCCCCAGAAGAAGTTCGTCGCAGACTGCACAACAATGGAAATCACAAAGTACAATTTGGATTAGAAACATTACTATTCAGGCACTTAAACAATCTGTCGAAGAGCCAGGCAATGATAATAACCAAAGGCAAAAGACAGGAAAACTAGATATAACTAGTTTTAAACAATCCAAGAGAGCGAATGGAACTATTTTACAGGACGCTCTTGCTATCCATTTTTCTAAAATTCCTTCATAATGGCCATCGGTTTACCAGACAGGGGTTGCCATACCTATTGATGCTAATCACGTGGTCTCAGTAACTAAGCGCCCCTTTTCTCCTTTGTGAACATGAAAGTTTAATACTTATACTAGTTATTTGATGCTTGTGTGTACAGTAGTACCAATGCGTCTATTAAATGATGCTAATTCACATGGCCTTGAAGGAACCAAGCTTACTTGTATACTAAAGTTCACTCGGAGATAGGGAGCTAAAACTAGTCTGTGTATAAAACCACTGTGCAAGAACCTGCTTTAAATTTTTTTTTAGATTGAGTGCAGCTTCCATGGAAACAGTCACTGAAGCAAAATGGAACCAATGTGTAAAAAGCTTTAGAATCCATGTGCTAAAAAAAATAAGAGACTAAAAAAGATAGAATTACTCAGAAACCCAAGATCTCTACTAGCCCAACTTTCTGAGGATCAATTCTGAATTTTTATCTATAGCCAATGAAATATGTTTATCCGACTAAGTGTGACTACTCATTTATGCTAATTCACATCGCCTCGGATTAAGCTTAACTGTATATAAAGCTTCACTAGGAACCTACAGCTAATGTTTGTGTAATACTATTGTGCAAGAGCCTGCTTCAGATATTTTAGATTGAGTATAGCTTCTGTAGATATACAGCCACTGAAGCAAAAAAGTTTCAATTCAAGTATTAAAAGAACAATTAACTAAACAACATAACTCAGAGATCACCGATCAGTGGCGGAGCCAGCCCATGCGCAGAGCCTGGGCAAAGTAAAAAAGGCACCTGCCCGATGAGCATTTGCCACATAAATTGCTAAATAATTCCTGCTATAATTTTCATGATGTCTCCTAGGCAGAGCCCAGGCAGCTGTCCAGGGTGGCCAGGTGGTGGCTCCGCCACTGCACAGGTCTCTACTAGGCGAACTTTCTAAAATCACTTTCAAAGTTTGATCCAGTCAATGAAATATCATTCTCAAATTGAACACAAGTTGGGCAATCCTCTTTTTTATAGCGAAATGAGGCAAAATCATTAGGTACGATTGCACTGAAGCAGAATTTGGTACAGCCAAACTAATGCAATTCAATTGTGATAAGATTCGTGTAGTGGTGGCGAGAACATAATTATTTATATTTTATGGTCAGAAGACACAGCAGAATGCTTCACTTTTTAATGGGACTAGAAGATATTCATACTCTTTTTAGAACAGCAAACTGTTCCTACACATGGATTGCATATAAAGAAAAAGTGAATAGTGAAAAAAAATGGAGGATCTTCTAGCAACCGTTAGTCTGATAGGTTAGTGAATAGTGTTTTAATTTTCCTTTAAATAGTAATATTTGGTTAGGTTAGTGAACAGTGCTTTAGTTTTCCTTTCAATGGTTACTTTAGGTGGCTTATGTCAGTATCGTTTACAATTTCTGTCGGCAGAACATCTACTTGACCAATACAATTAATCAAACATAGTATTTTTGGCTAAGTAGTAGAGGAATACTAAATTTTTTGTACGGAAGGATGTTCACCAAATTTCAAGACCTTTACTCCCTAGATAAACTGGGAAATGACATTGAGCACTGATCGGTTTCAAATTTGTGATGCTGCTCAAATCTAAAGGTCATTCTATGGGCTAGTATGACAAAACTATGAACCAGATCAACCTAGTGGTGATCTCAGCATGGTAGTTACAATTACAAAATTTCTGTTCTAGTTGGACTAAGCTCATTTGCATATCAGAGGAAAAGGGAAACATAAACAAACACTACAAGCAGTCTGCATACAAATGAGCATTGGCTAATCAGTTTTGAATATCACCAAGGCAAATTGAGATGTAGCATCACACACTAGCTTACCAATGTTGAACAGGGCAAGCTCTCTCTCCGACACATTTGGCTTTGCAACCACACCCTCAGGCTCCACCGTGACAAGAACATAAACCTATATGCAATCACAAACAGACATTATAAATCATCCCATGACAGCGCGCCACTAGAATTCTGCAGCATTTGTAGCTAAAGAGTCACTGAATACCAACCGGCTTGGTGCTCTCAGCCTTGAAAATGATCTTCTCTGTGTTGAGCAGCCTCCTGTTTTTGCTCCCCAAATCCTCCACAGCATCAGGGTCCTTCACGAGCCGAATTGAGAAGCTGGACGGTATCTACAACCACAACAGCAAGAAGCCGCGATGGATCAGCGGAACATATGTTCCTGGTTTTTTCGCAGGCAAAGGGAAGGGTAAGATCGTACGTACGGAGGCCGGGTAGGAGATCTTGACTTCGTACCACGCGGGCGGCCGCAGCCCGGCGAGCCTGTAGAGCCTCCGGCCGTGGCGAAGAGGCATCGTCTCTCCCACCAGCTCATCGCCGACGCGGAGGGCCCTCGCCTCCTCGGCCTCCAGGCTGCCGCGGAGGAACGCACGGGGGAGCAGTTAGCGCACTGTACCGGGAAGAGGCGTGGATGGAGGCAGCGAGAGGGGCGCACCTGCGCCCGGGGATGGTCAGGAAGAGGATGACCAGCAGGAAGCAGATTCTGCTGTGGCGACATGGTGAGGAGAACGGAGGTGGCATCCGGCGCGGCTCCCTCCGGCGACTGTCGTCGGCGTCGGAGAAGCAGTGAGGCCGAGGAGTTGCGAATGTGTTCTGGAGGTTCATGGGCCTAAACGATGCCAACAGTGGCCCAAAAGCGAGTCTTACGAGATGGCAGTTTCATTACGATGGGCCTTATGGGCATACCGATGGCCTCAGGGCACCCACTCTGTGTGCCAAAATTTCGCTCAAAACAAAAAACTCTGTGTCAAATTAGAGTGCCAAATATAAATTTGTCTTTAGAGGCCGGTTCCCTACATTGTGGAGTATTTCCAAAGAAAATAAATTTGGCATCAGAGGAACTAGAAGAGGCGGCTCCATTTTCTCGCCAATCAATAGAACGTGCGGAGAGTCAATGAAATTTGTACCTTGTGAGGGGAGAGAACCTATTGTGGGCCCTTAGTAAGGAAAATTTTGTAGTCTACACGAGGAATTTAGCAATCAGACACTTTTGTCATATCTCATTACGTGGCATATTTGGCTTTTCGCAACACTCTGGCTGCTCTCAGACGTTTGCAGCACGTCAGATCCCCTTCCCAAACCGTTGCCTCCAAACCACGAGACCCACTACTTCTCGTTTTGCACTGACGAGGGGTTAACTCATCAAATCACATGGTTAAGGACCTAGTGTTGAGATTACGAGGGAGAGAACGTGGTAGAACTGATAGTTTCGTCGGCTGACAAGCAAAAGCAGGGATTTTACCCAGGTTTAGGCCTCCGGAGAGTAACATCCTACTTCCTGCTTGTCTGGTATTGATCTGGTGTGTATATGCGAGCTACAATGGGGTCCCGGCGAGATGTCGATCTCGCTAGGGTTTTGGTGGTTCGAGTATTGCGTGTCCTGGATCGGCGGCCCTCCCAGCCCTTATATAATAGGCTGTGATGTAGTGCAACCTAGGCACACAACACCAACATCACCAAATGGACCAATGACAAGAGCAAGAGTCAAAACTCTCCATGATAAGGTGAATTCACTTTTATCTATGTGTGATCTCGACACTCATTTGAATGGTTTGCTACTTCATTCGGATACTTTGTGCCTACTCAGGAACCACCTTGATGACGACCCTCAATGGAGTGAAGAGGATGACCAAGAGAAGATCCAAGAAGATGGCCAAGAAGAAGAGCGGGGAAAAGGAGCTGGAAAAGCTGAAGAAGAGCCGGCCGGTACTACCGGGCCAGAGAGGCCGGTACTACCGCCGAACCGCCAAATGGTACTGGATCAGAGGCCACCTTAAGCGGTACTACCGGAATTAATTCCGGTACTACCGGTCTTCCGCACGTCCGGTACTACCGGCCAAATCAGGCCGGTACTACCGCCCTGCGCGGCCTGCGAGCAGATCTGGGTGTTGACCCATGTATTTCGTCCCCTTTGGGCCTAGACTATAAATAGGACATATCCTTCTAGATCTAGGGTTAGACAATGATTTGGGATTAGAGTAGAGCCTTGCTCTTTCTTCTCAAAGTGTCTCTTTCCTCCTATGGAGATGACTCAAGGCCTCCCCTTGTGGAGATGAACCAAGGCCTCCTCTTGAGGAGAAGATCCCTGCGTGGATACCAAGGCTTCCGCTTGTAGTTGCGATTACTTGCTAATCTTCCCTCTTCGAGTGGCTAGATTGGATTGGTTGGATTGACCAATTGGACAAACAATTCTAAGAGTAAGGTGTGCTTGGGAGAAGAGAATTGGGGGCTACCCTCGGGGATTTGTTACCAATTGAGTCTTGCCGAGTTGCTACTTGCTATTTACCCTTGTGTGTTGTTTTCCCCTCTTTGTGTTCTTCGTGTTCATCGCGTGTTTCTTCTTGTTCATCGCTCCCTCCGCACAAATCCGTGAAAATCGGGACCAACCCACATCATATGGTATCAGAGCTGTAGGTTGACACGGATTTGATTTGTGTTTCCACCAAAATCCACCAAATTTTTCTTCGTTCTTGAGAAATTCAAAAATTTCCACCAAAAATAGCCTTGCCTTGATTTGAGCCGATCTGTCGATTCGTTGCGTTTTTGGTAGTTTTTGTCCATGGATCTGTTGCTTTAGGACCCCCTCCACCTTTGTTTGCGTTCCCTAGCCTTAATTTTGCCAATTTCCCACGAATTTGAGGATTTTTCGAGCTCAATTTCCGCCCAAATCGCGAAGAACAACTCCAGATTTCGAGTCCACCGGTACTACCGGCCAGACTTCTGGTACTACCGGAGCACCGCGACCGACCGGTACTACCAGGGCAGAACGAGCGGTACTACCGCCGGGCAGGTTTTCAGAGCAAATTTTTTTCTTTCTTCCTCGGTTCGTTTTGGCATTTCCTCTTTGGTTTGAGTCCTTTCTTGGTGAGCCATACGTCTATGTCATCGACAAGCTTCCGCAGCCACGCATCATCAACGCCACGCGACGACGCCACCAAGGACTCGACTTTCCCCCACCACCATAATCCGTTGTGAGCCCTTCTTCCTTTCGTGTAACTTGACCTATTGGACTAGCTCGGTGATATTGCGAGGCATTGCACGTGTTGAGTGTTTGTCTTCAAGTATTGGCGAGTGTGTATCGTTAGAGATCTTGGCACTAGCAAAAGAGAAGGAATCATCGTCAAAAAGAAAAAATCAAAAAAAAAAGAGAAAAGAAAAGAATCAAGTGGTGCCAAGTATCATCTCTTGTAGGTTGCGACAAAGCTTGAACCGCCAAAGTGAGTGAGTGTGTAACTCTTGTGCAAATCCATTGCCCATCAAACAGCAATTGAGCTAGCGTCCATCTTGTGTTGGGTGACATTTGAGCACGTAGTCTTCGTTAGGTTGTCTATCTTCAAGTGCTCGCCCTTTGGTCGCCCAACCCCATTATTCGCTTTTGTGTGTGTTTCTTCATCATTTGTGGTTGGAGTTTCTTTGGTAATTTGATCATTGTGGATTTTCTCTACCTTTGACAATATACTTGTCGTCGGGTTTGCTTGTTTCGTTTGCCACTTCATACCTTCCTATCCTCATAAGTGTGTGTGTTGGGTGTGAGAACCGGATTCTCTCCTCTCAAGCTATATTATTCTTGGGATATAGTTTGTCTTGGTTTTTCCGTGCCACATATCTCACTTGATCTTGAGAAAATGTTTAGGGAAGTACAAACGGAAGCTCAAGCTCGGACGATGAAATCCATGGTGGAGTTCGCGGTGATCATGGCTATGTCACACAATCGGAGCTTGTTGGTATGCGGCACTTTCTTCGTGATAACCTAGGACGCTACGAGCGCCGTCTTCAAAATCAAGAGAACACCTTCAACGACCGCATGCATGCTCAAGAAGCAAATATGGAGCGGTTGACCGAAGCTATCAACAACCTTGTGCGACAACGAGCTTCTTCACACTCAAGCCGTACAAGAAGCTCCTCAAGGTCGACACAAGCACGTCATGGACATCATGAACCTCGACAAGAACGTCATCATGACCCAAGGCGCGACGCCCATGAACGACCTCCTCCAAACGTTGAACAACCACATGATCTTCACGCGAACAATGCCAATGCGCATCAAGAACAACCTCACCAAAATGATGATCGTCGTGAACGCATACCATCACCACCACCGCAACAACGTGATCGTCATGACCCATTGGCTAATGGCAATGGCGTTCCGGGTGCGAATGACTTTGGTGAACAAGGACGTCACCCTCGTCATCCTCCAAGGCCACGTCATCAAAATCATGACAATGCGAACAATGTCGAACAACCCGTTCCTCAACAAGAACTTCCACATGATCGTCCACAACACCACCGCTCCGAGTCAAGTGATAGCGAGTCAAGCAAACACAATGGTGATGGACTCAATCGAAGGAGACGTGGACGTGCATTCCCACGTGGTAGACATCGCGACAACTATGATGACTTGACCAACGTCCGCTTTGACATACCCAAGTTCTACGGCACAAGTGATCCGGAAGCTTACTTCTCATGGGTACTCAAGGTTGATAAGATCTTCCGCGTGCAACGCTTCTCCGACAAGAAGAAGGTTGCCTTAGCCTCGATGGAGTTTGAAGAGTATGCCCTCTTGTGGTGGGAACAACTACAAGATGCTCGCGTCGCTAACCACCAACAACCAATCGACACTTGGGTTGAAATGAAAGAAACCATGTACAAAGCTCATCAAGTCATCGCCGACAACGCCAAGACCATCGCAAGGGCACAACAAGATCGTTCGTCTAGTGAGATGAGTGGTGAGCGAGAGACCCACCATAAAGTGAGTGAGAGCCACAAGCCAAATGAGTGTGACACTTCAAAGAGAGTTCCCACAAAACTTACCCTATTTGCCACAAAGAGAGAGATGAGGGAGTTGAGAGAGAACCCATCCACCCTCCACTATGTGCTCATATGCAAGGGTGAAGTTTCTATGACTAACACTACCACAAACCTTCCTCCGTCTTTGTTGTCTCTTTTGAAGGACTTTGAAGATGTCTTCCCTCAAGACGTGCCACCGGGACTACCTCCTCTACGCGGAATCGAGCACCGCATCGACCTTGTTCCCGGCGCACCGCTACCAAACCACGCTCCTTACCGCACCAACCCCGAAGAGACCAAGGAGATCGAGCGGCAAATACAAGAACTTCTTGCCATGGGACATAGCCGCGAGAGCTTGAGTCCGTGCGCCGTGCCCGTCATCTTGGTACCCAAGCACGACAACACTCTTCGCCTTTGCATGGATTGTCGCCCCATCAACGCCATAACTGTTCGGTATCGCCATCCTATCCCTCGACTTGATGACATGCTTGATGAGCTTTGTGGTTCCGCTATTTTCTCCAAAATTGATCTTAAAAGTGGATACCATCAAATAAGGATGTGTGAAGGTGATGAATGGAAGACCGCATTTAAAACAAAGCTTGGTCTTTATGAATGGCTTGTCATGCCATTTGGTCTTTCCAATGCACCTTCTACTTTTATGCGTCTCATGAATCATGTTTTGCGTCCTTTTATTGGCAAATTTGTTGTGGTATACTTTGACGACATCCTTATCTATAGCAAGTCTTTGGAAGAGCACACTTCTCATGTTGCTCAAGTTTTGTTGGTTCTTCGCAATGAAAAGCTTTATGCAAATCTTTCTAAGTGCACTTTTGCCACCAACAAACTTGTTTTCTTGGGTTTTGTTGTTTCTTCGGATGGAGTCGAAGTCGATGAAGCAAAGATACAAGCAATTCGGACTTGGCCTTTTCCGATGTCACTTGAGGAGTTGAGACGTTTTCTTGGTTTTGCCGGATTTTACCGCCGATTCATCAAGGATTTTTCCACAATTGCTTGCCCCCTCCATGAACTTACAAAGAAGAATGTACCTTTCATTTGGGGCAATGCACATGATTTTGCTTTCAATGAGCTCAAACGGTTACTAACCGAAGCACCACTCCTTGCCCTTCCGGATTTTTCGAAGACATTTGAGATTGAATGCGATGCAAGTGGATTGGGCATTGGTGGCGTGCTTATGCAAAATGGTAGACCCATCGCATACCATAGTGAGAAATTAGATGGAGCTCGCTTGAATTACCCCATTTATGACAAAGAGTTATTTGCTTTGGTTCGTGTTTTGGATGTGTGGCAACATTACCTTCGTCCTAAGGAATTTGTCATTCATTCCGACCATGAATCCTTGAAATATTTGAAAAGTCAAACAACTTTGAACAAAAGACATGCTAAGTGGGTTGAGTTCATTGAGTCTTTCACCTTTGTAATCAAATACAAGAAAGGTAAAGACAATGTGGTCGCGGATGCTCTATCCCGCAAGGCAAACCTACTTACACGTCTTGACATTAATGTCTTGGGTTTGGATGAGATAAAGGAGTTGTATGCTACCGATGCTTTCTTTGGAGACATTTTCGCTCAATGTTCGGAGCACAAAGGAATTGGTGATTTCTATTTACACCAAGGTTTCTTTTTAAGGCTAACAAGCTATGTATACCCGAGTCTTCGCTTCGTTTGGTCCTTTTGAAGGAATCGCATGGAGGCGTCTTAATGGGACACTTTGGACGTGACAAGACCTTTGCCATGCTCTCCACAAACTACTATTGGCCAAGGATGTACCAGGATGTGAACCGCTTGGTGCGACGATGTTCAACATGTCTCAAAGCTAAGTCTACTCTAAACTCTCATGCCCCGTTCGGATGTCGATATTGGAGCATGGTATTGGATATTCGGAGCTGAACTAACCCGAATACCTAGTTTTGGTCTGTTTAGATGTTGTAGATATTGAAGCGTGGTATTCGGGTTGAATATTGAGCGAGACATGCGTAGACCAAACTCCTCCCCAGCGAATATCGACCTGTTGGGCTGGAGATTGTGTCGATATTCGCGAGTCACAGCCCCGTCGCTCGTCTCCCCCCGACCCCGTCGCTCGTCGCTCGTCTCCCCCGTCCGCCTCCCTCTCCTGTGCTCCTGCAGCGGCGGCGGTGAGCTTCTCCTCCCTCGCTCGCGTCCCTCCCTCGCCCGCCTCCCTCCCTCGGTCGCCTCCCTCCCTCGGTCCTCTCCTTCCCGGCGCGCAGCCCGCCATAGACGCGCCTCCATCTCATCCTCTGATTTCGTTGTGCAGGGATGGATTCGGGAGCTCCGGCGGCCGGTGCAGGGATGGACTCCGGCGCGGCAGCTACGGGGTATGATCTTCTTCATCTCCTTGAACTCCTTCCGCAGCCCACACCCGTATTGCAACTTTGTCCTGAAATTTGTCTAGATCCAGTACCGTATATGCTTTGTGTGATGCTTGTATGATCTTCTTCATCTGCTTGTGCTGATTTGCGTCTCTCCGATCCAGTTTTCTTTTCTTTCAATTGATGCGAACGGTAGGTGATCCTGTGTGTGATAGAATCATTAGTATATTTACTCTTCGCGACCTGGTGGCTTGTCTGATCTTGGAAAATATTATGCAAAGCTGAAATGTTGCTTTGTTTCTACATCACTACATGTCCCGTTTCTTCAGAGATGTGTAGTTGGAGCATCTGATCCATAAAGCTGGCGTGATCCAGTACCTGATTTTGATAAGGCTTGTGATGAATTATACATGCTGATTTTCTACGATTGCTTTCATCATCCGTGTAGCATTTTTTTGATAATGCTTGTGATGAATTATACGATTGCTTTCATCATCCGTGTAGCATTTTTTGATAATGCTTGTGATGAATTATACATGCTAAAATTTTGATAGTGCTAAAATTATACATGCTGATTTTGATAGTGCTAAAATTTGTGTTAGCATGTGTGATCCAGTACCAGAATTAATGAATTTTGATAATGCTTGTGATGAATTATACATGCTGATTTTGATAGTGCTAAAATTATAATGCATGTGTGATCCAGTACCGTAATTAATTAATTTTGATAGTGCTAAAATTTGTGTCACATATAATTTCTATACATTGTAGTTACGAAACCTCAGACGAATTAGCATTGGTTAATTATATAACAGAAGAAAATAGAAGAAGGAAGAGAAGACGTCTTGGAGTGATGCAATGAAGTCGACGGAGGCATTACATGCGCCCCAGGTTACTCCTCCTTCATCGATACTTGCTGCACTTGATGACATACCAGACTTGTCTCGATCTGATAAACTGCGAGCTTATGCGAAGCTAACCATTAGCGAGCGTTTATTTCATTCACTTATGGAGCTCCCCGTGGACTACAGGAAGGAATGGCTGCTGATGTTGCCGTGATGACTTGTCATTTGTGATTGCTATGTAAGAATACGACATATTGCGTATCAGACCATGTACCTTGTTTGTTTGTTTGAGACTTCATTAAAATGGTTGTTTATGATGGATTATGAATTGAATTTGATGTCTATATTTGTCTAGCTGTTGGTTGTACCATAATATGTGGCTATTTTGCACATTTTGTCATGAATATAAGAGTACCATGATCAATGTCTTGAAAAACTGATTCTATAACATCCAAACAGCATTTGATATTCATACTCAATATCTTGTCTAGGTCCGAATATCTAACACATCCAAACAGAAAATATTGACATTCAATCTCAATATCAATATCCTGGATATTGGATATTCATCCCAATATAATATCTACCCCCTCAATATCAACATCCGAACGGAGCATCATGGTTTATACACACCTTTGCCAATCCCACATCACCCATGGTCCGACATTGCTATGGATTTTGTCCTAGGACTCCCACGCACTAAAACAAACAAGGATTCCATCTTTGTCGTCATTGATCGATTCTCTAAAATGGCACACTTCATACCATGCAACAAGACCGACGATGCTTCACATATTGCTACTTTGTTTTTCAGGGAAATCATCCGTCTTCATGGAGTGCCCAAGACCATTGTGTCGGATCGTGACGTCAAGTTCGTGAGCTATTTTTGGAAGACCTTGATGGGCAAGATGGGAATCAAGCATCTATTCTCCACCGCATACCACCCTCAAACCGATGGCCAAACCGAAGTGTTGGACCGGAGCCTATCTACACTCCTCCGTGTGTTGATCAAGCCTAACTTGAAGAATTGGGAAGAGTGCATCCCACACGCCGAGTTCGCCTACAATCGAGCACTACATCGCGCAACAATGCGAACACCCTTCGAGGTCGTCTATGGCTACAACCCCTACACTGCGCTAGACATGCTACCACTTCCACTCCGAGAACAAGTCAACATGGACTTCGACAAGCGCGCCGCCTACATGAAGAAATTACATGAAGACACAAGGGCCACGCTTGAGAAGCACAACGACGACCATGCTACGAAGATGAATAAGAACAAGCGCCCCATGATCTTTGAAGAAGGAGACCTTGTTTGGCTACATCTACGCAAGGACCGCTTCCCCGATGAAAGAAAGTCTAAGCTCGCGCCAAGAGGAGATGGTCCTTTCAGGGTTCTCAAGCGCATCAACGACAATGCATACAAGATCGACATACCAAAGTCCAAGTATGGCGTCCATGACACCTTCAACGTCGCCGACATCTCACCTTACCTTGGAAGCCCAAGTGATGATGAGAGCGAAGAGTCGAGGACGACTCTTTTCCAAGGGGGAGATGATGTAGTGCAACCTAGGCACACAACACCAACATCACCAAATGGACCAATGACAAGAGCAAGAGTCAAAGCTCTCCATGATAAGGTGAATTCACTCCTATCTATGTGTGATCTCGACACTCATTTGAATGGTTTGCTACTTCATTCAGATACTTTGTGCCTACTCAGGAACCACCTTGATGACGACCCTCAATGGAGTGAAGAGGATGACCAAGAGAAGATCCAAGAAGATGGCCAAGAAGAAGAGCGGGGAAAAGGAGCTGGAAAAGCTGAAGAAGAGCCAGCCGGTACTACCGGGCCAGAGAGGCCGGTACTGCTGTCGAACCGCCAGACGGTACTGGATCAGAGGCCACCTTAAGAGGTACTACCGGAATTAATTCCGGTACTACCGGTCTTCCGCACGTCCGGTACTACCGGCCAAATCAGGCCTGTACTACCGGCCCTGCGCGGGCCTGCGAGCAGATCTGGGTGTTGACCCATGTATTTCGTCCCCTTTGGGCCTAGACTATAAATAGGACCTATCCTTCTAGATCTAGGGTTAGACAATGATTTGGCATTAGAGTAGAGCCTTGCTCCTTCTTCTCAAAGTGTCTCTTTCCTCCTATGGAGATGACTCAAGGAATCCCCTTGTGGAGATGAACCAAGGCCTCCTCTTGAGGAGAAGATCCCTGCGTGGATACCAAGTCTTCCGCTTGTAGTTGCGATTACTTGCTAATCTTCCCTCTTCGAGTGGCTAGATTGGATTGGTTGGATTGACCAATTGGACAAACAATCCTAAGAGTAAGGTGTGCTTGGGAGAGGAGAATTGGGGGCTACCCTTGGGGATTTGTTACCAATTGAGTCTTGCCGAGTTGCTACTTACTATTTACCCTTGTGTGTTGTTTTCCCCTCTTTTTGTTCTTCGTGTTCATCGCGTGTTTCTTCTTGTTCATCGCTCCCTCCGCACAAATCCGTGAAAATCGGGACCAACCCACATCAGGCTGGGTCTATACATGTAAGGAAATCCTAAACTGACTATGTCTATGTCTAATCCTGGAGGATACTCCATCTTGTTGGGCCTTTCGTCATGGGCTTCATGTAGGCTCTTGATAGTTGGGCCTTTAGTCGACACGTGCACCAGGTACCCTTATGGTAGGGTACCCGAGATGTATATCCTTGTCAGTAGCCCCCGAGTACTTGTCTGACTCGAAGAATCGGGCATGGACTCATTCGTAAGTGCACGTCATATGCTTTGTACTTGTGTTTATAACTGGAATTCCTGTATGAATAGCACATGTTGGCTATGTCGAGTATTTCATCGACTGTGGTTTCTGCTTATGATAATCAAGGGATAATAGCTTAGTAGGCCCGGTACACTCGACGGATGGGGACCGGTTAACTACACATTCGGGTAAAACCTTACTAGCTTTCAATCAAACTCGAGTCCCGGACTCGAACTTGGAACAGACTGGTCAGATTCGACTAGGCCGCGGAGGTCTTACTGAATCGATCTGCAGTATAACTTTGAAATTTACCCAACGCGTCCGTCGGGATTTTTCATCATGTCCGCTGACACGGAAAGTATAAGGATTAACGTTGCTGGAACGGTCCTTAGCCCAGCTCGAAAGTTCGGCGGGTCTTACCTTTGCACTATGCATGCAGCATCCGAGGTATTTGCGGCGGACGCAACTCGGGAATGTTTCGAGTATGATTTTGTATATGAACTGGTTCGAGCCTTTTGTCGACTGATACTTTGTCATTATTCTATCGGGTGCGCGACAGCGCTCCCGATGGGAGTAGCCCCCGAGATTGTGCTTTATTGCTTGCAATGGAGGATAATCTCAAATCTTTTTATCCCATACACTCTCAGTCGAAGAAATTTTTGATACGCTCCCGATGGGAGTAATATGCCTTAATCGAAGGAACGGTCGAGTGACCAATTTTTGCCTTAACGTTGCTTTTTCACACCCGAATCAAGCGAGGCAGTCGAGTGACTGATATGCGTTGGGCGAACTCGAATGCTTTTCTGGACAGAGCGCTTGCGATGACGTCAGGGATGACGTTTTCGGCGACTGCGCTGCCTGACACGCGGTGGCATGTGTTATGCTGTGATGGATGGGACGTGACACGTATGTGGGCCCATTGTGCAGCGCTGACCGAACGACGGTGCCGTTTGGACTTGATTTGACCGTTCTGGCCCACTTTTTACGGAGACGCGATGATGGCTCCTCTTTTTGCGTGCGTAGTGGGTGGAGTGACCGGCGACGGTTGCCCTCCGCGCTTGCCACGTGTACGGTGGAATTGCCCGCGGAGCGCACGGTTGCGATTTGAACGGTTAAGATTGATTTCGCTTTGTGGTAAATAGGGAGGACGGCGCTGGCATAATTTTTTACTAGCCATTTGCCTCCTGCGCCGCCCCTGTTTCATCTTCTTCCTCGCGCTCCTCCTCCATTGTTCTTGTGCCAAAGCTTTGTGCGCTCCACCACCCTCTCCTTGACGATGAAGAAAGTAGCGGGCAACAAGCGTGCCGCCGCGACCGCTGCCGCCGCGACCGATGCGGTGGCAGTGAAGGGGAAGAAGAGCGCGGCGAGCGCGTCTGCATCCGCCGCCGACCTGAAGAAAGGCGAAAGAGATTGGGTGAAATCCATCATCAAGGATACGCACCTTGACAAGCTACGCGAGGAAGGGATGCTGCCACCCGCGGACCAGCTATTCGTCTGCGCGCCGTCGCCCAAGGAGGTACTCCCTGAACCTCGCGCCAATGAGCGAGTTTGTTTGCGGAGTTTTTGCCTCGGGGATTTGCGTTTCCCCTCCACGACTTTGATCGTGGTTTGATGTATGCCTACGGGTGCAAATCCATGATTTCACCCCGAACAGCATACTGCACATTGCCTGCTTCATGGTTTGTGCGAGTGCTTTTTGGGGGTGTCCCCTAGCTGGGCTTTATGGAAGTCAATCTTCCTCGTCCGGCCGAACAACAGAGGCGGCCGCACCTATTCTGTTGGCGGCTGCGGGATTCAAGTACGCAGCGACACACGCTACTTCGCCCTGAAGCCAGTCGATTCGGCGCAAGGTTGGAGGAAGAAATGGTTCTACGTCCGCGTAGACCAGGAAGGAGTCCCAGAGTTTTCGACTGCCAAGTCTATTGTGAGGACAAATGCCTGGGACCATCAACTGACGAGTGCAGAGGAGGCGGAGGCGGCTCCCCTTTTGGGCAAGATTGACGAACTGCTTGGCAGCATGACTGGTGTGCACTTGATTGCCACCTTTGTGAAGATGCGAGTCTGGCCGCTCCGAGCTCGAGCCCACCCGATGTGGGCTTATGAAGGTGTGCTCGACTCCAGTCGAATGAGCACGGAGGAGCTGTCGAAGAACGAGCTGGTGGCGCATGTGCGATCCATCACCAGCCTCAGTTCAAGCGACCCCTGCAACGTCGACTGCCTTGTCACTCCTTATGGGGCCGAAAAGCCTTTGGAAGAGGTTAGTGAACGATCGAGTTTATTATCTCCTGGCTTTGCTATTTTGTTATGCATCTTTGTAACTTTCGACTGCTGTATTTGGTATGCAGGGCCATTCGACTGCGTCAACCCTTCCTCCTCTTCCCGAGAATGGCCCAACTCATGAAACGGAGGTGCAAGCGGTAGAAACGAAGGGAGGGGATGAATCGCCTCTACCTTTGGCTACCACATCTCCTATGGAAGAGGTCGAAGAGGAAGAGGCAGGGAAGTACAGACCGAGGAGCCGCCACGACTGATCATGTGAGCGAGGTTCCCACTCGCAAGCGTCGTCGGGTAGCCCGAGGTTTGTCTTCTTCCATGAGCTCACCCCGAAGGATTCGGATGTGAAGGATGACGGAGACTCGGGCTCCTCACCTTCTGCCAAAGCTGCTCCTTTGGATGTGAGCCCGTTGAGCTCAGCTCCTCCTCCCATCGGGTGAGGAGCTGCTTTTTGGAGGCCCAAATTTTGACAACCTCGACACTGATGAGGAAGAAGAGCACAGGTTTGCTCCTATGCTTTCTGTAATGAGTTTTTTTCGTTTTGGTATTCGTGCTTATGTTGTTTGTCTTCTGTCACTCGTAGTGCTGAGACTGTGCATCCTCCAACTCCTCCATCCGACAAATTTTGACTCCTGGGCACCGGGACATCTCTCCTGTTGTTCCTGAGACCATCAATCAGTAGCCACTGCTACTGGCATTGAAACAGCCAAGGTTGCGAGTGCTGCCACCCCAGAAGTCGGGACCTCTGTCGCAAAGCCTACGCCTTGGACTGAACACGTAAGTGTCTTTTGTCGAGTCCGCATACGGGACTGGTTATGTATAACTTATGATGGTTTCGTGTGCTTGCAGCCCTACTACCTCAACCTGGTGGAATCAGGCAAAGCTTTTGTCCAGGTGGAGCAGGAGAGGGACAGTCTGCGTGCTAACTTGGAGCAACTTACCCGTAAGTATATTTTGATTCTGTACCCGAAGCTCTTTTGCACTGTCTTTACTTGGTCGAATGTTTGAGTTGCTTCTTGCCATCAAATTCAGGTGACAAAGCATCGGCTGAGTCCCGGGTGAAGGAGCTAGAGGAGGCACTCGCCGCCCAACGCGCCGAGTCGAAGAAAACTTTGGATGCCAGCAAGGCCGCAGCCGCCGTACGCGAGAAAGAGTATGCTGAGCGACTGGCTGGCCTTGCGCAGAATGTGAGAGGTAAGTAACTATCTCTTTGCATGCTTCTCGTGTACCCGTTGGGTATTATGTACTAATATTTACTCTTTCTGGTATTTGTTGCAGAGGCGATTGGTGTGCCAGCACCTACTGACATGGTCAGTGACGAGTTATCACTCGACCAGGTTATAGGTGACCTCGGCGCTACCTTTTTCCAAGCGAATGATGCTCTTGCCAAGTCTGCCAGCACCCTCGGCGCCGTGCACAAGAACGTGCTTCCAATGAAGGAGGTGCCATCGACTGCTGATGGCTTCGCTGACGTGCTTGGATCGGGGACCTCGACCATGGCGAGCTTTGCTCGCGCTCTCACGGTACGCGGCTCGGAGTCCACCCTCAAGCTCATTTTGGGTCATGGAATAAAGGGTGACTTCGAAGCGGCCATGTCTGACTTCCCTCGAAAGCCCGGTGGGAAGCCTATGTCTCTGATGGCCGTTAGCGAGCCAGCCGCTCGACTGGCCAACATCTTCATACCCACTATGGAGCGCCGAGCGGCGGAGGTTGCTACTCGCGAGAGTAGGGCTAGGTCGGAGTCTGTGTCCGAGAGATAGGGTAGCCGAACCCTTATTTATGTTGTGTAATTGTACTTTATGATAACGCGAGTATGCGTATGCTTTTGCTACACTTGTATGGATTTGGTTCCTTGTTGTGTTTTCGCCTGTAAGGCTATGTGCTGTTACTCGCCTGAGCTTTGTGATGAATCTCTCATATCTGACATGAGATTTTTATGATGTTTGGAACAGCCACGGGCAGCCGCTACTTCAGCTGGTTCGTCGCGGCCTCGTGCTTCCACCCGATCTCGAGCTCAAGTGGCGAATGATGCCAAAGTGATGCGTTATATGAAAGCTCGAGTCGTGAAACTGGAGCAAGAGCTAAAGTGCCCAGAGCGAGCTGGATACACTGAGAATGAGACCAGCTCCAGCCACAGAACGTGAAGATTATGTGCTTGGCGAGATGGACCTTGTAAACAGGCAACTCGAGTGTGAGTACAATCCTTTCCCTGATTATGGATTGTTTGGCTACTCTTATTGCGAGTGACTTGATTTGTTCTTTGTGCAGGTTTTGTCTCTGACTTCCAAGCAGAGCAAGCTCGCGTTGAAGAGCGTCTGGATAATGCCACTGACAACCCGACAACTGGCCGTCAGCATTTTTGGCTTGATAGGTTCCGAGCGCGCACACTCGCAACTCTGAAGGATCGAGTGTGGCGAAGCGCACAGCTACTCGAAATATGCAGGGTGGCATTTTATCGCCTCAACGAGATCCTGTTTCCAACTGGGCCACAGCCGCATGGAATCCACGCCCTGGTTGGACTTTTTCGACTGTCAGGTCCTATCCAAGAGGTGATTACTCAGAAACTTGTGCTAGGTGCAAATGCGGCGATGGCATATGTGCGCAGCCGACGACCCAACTTGGTGCTTCCACCACCCGCTGTTGGTTCGACTCTGTCCCAAGCGAATCTTGATGGCACAAACTTATGCGCGAGGTTGCTAGTCGAGCGTTGCCACGATCAACTTCTTGGCCCTGATGTGCCCATCAAGGATGAACCGGAAGAATAGGAACTGTTGCGCATGTACTTGTGTACAGGGGGGCAGCCCCCGAGTGTAAATGTAATACTTGTAAGTATTATGAACTAAATATTTGTATCACCGCAGCCCCCGAGCCTGTTGAGTGGGGTGTATGAAGTAATTTATTGTAAACTTATGATTATCCAGCCCCCGAGTCCTTGGGTGCGGCTGAGAGTACTGTTTATGAGTTTTTTGTTTGAGGACCCAGCCCCCGAGCATTCGAGTGAGGCTGGGCTGTTTGTTTATGTGCTTTATAGGACCCAGCCCCCGAGTATTCGGGTGCGTCTGGGTTGTTTGTTTTTGCGGGAGCGAAAGCTCGTGTTTTTGATAGCGCAGCCCCCGAGTGCTCGGGTGCGGCTAAGATATGAGTTATGCGAATAGTAAACAGAAAGATAGGAGGAACATTGATTATATTCCACTTTTGAATATTAAGCTGCAGGCCGCCTCATTAAAAACCTTCCAGTCCCCGTAGGTACCCTGGTAAGGAAAAGAGCGCGTCTGAAACCTGCAGCCATCCGACATATGTGCCTATTACATTATGCGACTGAGCAATCTAAGCATAGAAACGGCGCAGCTGCGGAACGTTCCAAGGATTATGTGAGAGTTCGCCTGTCTTCGCGTGCTTCAGTCTGTATGCTCCGCCACCAATGACCTCGGTTATGATGAAGGGTCCTTCCCATGGAGAAGCGAGTTTGTGCACCTTCTTTTGCTTCAGTCGAAGTACCAGGTCGCCAACCTCGAAGGACCTGGTGCGTAGTCGACGGCTATGATAGTTGCGGAGGTCTTGCTGATAGACAGCTGTGCGTGCTAGCGCCGTGTCGTGCTTCTTCGAGCAAGTCGACTGCATCTTCGAGTGCTTCATCTGCATCTTCTTCGTTGTATGCTTCGACTCTTGGTGCATTGAATCTTACATCTGATGGCAGGATTGCCTCTGCGCCGTAGACCATGAAAAATGGGGTGAACTGTGTTGAAGCGTTAGGAGTTGTGCGTAGGCTCCATAGCACAGATGGGAGTTCTTCGACCCAAGCACCCGCGGCTCTTTTGAGTGGCACCAGGAGGCGTTTCTTGATTCCGCTTGTCACGAGTCCATTGGCTTTTTCGACTTGGCCATTGGACTGCGGGTGTGCCACGGATGCATAATTGAGCGTGATGTCCTGCTCTTTGCAGAAGGATCGGAACTCTTCAGCCGTGAAGTTTGTACCGTTATCAGTGATGATGCTGCTTGGTACACCGAAGCGGTATATGATGGATTTTATGAAATTGACTGCTGTAGTGGCAGTCGAACTTGTGATAGGGACTGCTTCAATCCACTTGGTGAACTTGTCGACCGCCACCAGAAGGTGAGTGTGCCCTCCATGGGAGGATTTTTTGAGTGGGACCATATCGAGCCCCCACTGGGCGAAGGGCCAGGCCAATGGTATTGTCTTCAACGCCGATGCGGGTGCGTGCGGCTTTGTGGCGAATTTTTGACAGCCGATGCACCTTTTGACTATGTCCTCCGCGTCTTTGAGTGCTGTGGGCCAGTAGAAGCCTGCGCGAAAGGCTTTGGCTACGAGTGATCGACTGCTGGCGTGATGCCCGCAGGTACCTGCATGAATATCACGAAGGATGGCCTGGCCATCTTCGAATGCTATGCATCGTTGGAACATACCTGATACGCTGCGCTTGTATAGTTCGCCGTTGATGACGGTGTATGCTTTAGATCGTCGAGTGACGCGTCTTGACTCTGTTATGTCTTCAGGTACCTCGCCGCGGAGTATGTATGCGAGGAAAGGTTGAGTCCAAGTTGGCTCAATGAGGAGTACCTCGACTGGCGGGTCCTCTGTGCTAGGTGCTTTGCTCTTGGCTGGTGCGGCTGATATAGGAGATGTTCGTTTTTGCTTGATGGACCTGTGCTCGATGCGCTTGAGGAAGACACCAGGTGGAACTGGTGCTTTGGTCGCGCCAAGGTTGGCTAGCTGTCTGCTTCTTCGTTGCTCTCGCGCCCTATGTGCCGCAACTCGCAGCCTTCGAAGCTGCCCTCCATTAGTTGTACAGGTCGCGGTAGGCGATCATGTTGTCTGCGATGGCGTCGCAGGCCTTCATTGTTTGCTGCACCACCAGGTTCGAGTCACCATAGATCATCAGTCGAGTGCACCCGAGGGCTTTGGCCATCCGCATGCCATGGATCAGGGCCTCGTACTCAGCTTCGTTATTGGATGGTAACTCGAATCCCATCTGCAGGACATAGCGAAGCTTGTCGCCTTTTGGTGATATGAGGATGACACCTTGAAAGGACAAGGATGTCGCCTAGAGGGGGGTGAATAGGCGATTAAAACTTTTCCGGTTTAGGCTTGATAATTGCGGAATAAAACTATGTGTTTAAATTAATAAGCCAACAACCTAAATAAACTAGGCTCACTTATGTGCACCAACAACTTATGCTAAGCAAGACAAGCAACAAGGTGAGCAATAGAATACTTCAAACACGAAGGCTATCACAATGTAAAGTGCATAAGTAAAGAGCTCGGGTATAGAAATAACCGAGGCACGCGGAGACGAGGATGTATTCCCGAGTTCCTCCTTTTTAGGGGAGTACGTCTCGTTGGAGAGGTGTGAACCAACACAATGGTCCAACAACCACAAAGGTTTCACCTTCTTCTCCGATGAACCGCACCACAAAGGTTTGGTTCACCTTCCACTATCGGAATCCTTCGAGGCGGAAATCCGGAGCCTTTCAACAACGATCCGGGGCACAACCCACAACGGGATTGGGGGCTCCCGAACAGCTACAAGTGACCACACAAGGGTCTCAACCACCACACGGGCGTCTAGGGTCCAAAGACCCAAGAGTAACAAGTTCACAAGCTTTCAACTTCCACGAATCTTCGTGGAGAGCACACCGATGCACCAAATGCAAAAGGCAAGAGCACAAGTGCTCAAATCCTTCACTCTCAAATCCCCCACAAGCAACTAATGCTTATGGGGGAGAAGAGAGGAAGAACAAAGTAGGAGAAACACCAAGAACTCCAAGATCAAGATCTACTAGGTTCCCCTCACTTAGAGGAGAGATGGATTGGAGGAAATGTAGATCTAGATCTCCTCTCTCAAATCCCTCAAAGATATGCAAGAATCATGGGAGGAATTGGGAGAGGGGCAAGCTTTCCAAGGTCAACAATGGAGGAGAGAGAGGGGGAAAAAACGTGCTTGGAAGAGCTAAATGGCTGAAGGTAGGTGGAGGGGTATTTATACCCCTCCCAGAAAAAGAGCCGTTACAGCCAACTTAGTCCGGAGTTTCCGGACTGGGAGGCCGGAGACTCCGGCCCGGGCGGAGATTCCGGACCAAAAGAGCGGAGGCTCCGGACGCAGAAAATCAGGAAAAAGCCGAAGCAGAAAAACTCATACCGGAGACTCTGGACCACGAGGGCCGGAGACTCCGGCCGGGCGGAGACTCTGGGGATACTCCGGACCAACTCCGGACGCTATACAGCAAGCGCTGTCCGCGGGCACTTCGCTCCAAAACCAGGGAGGCCGGAGACTACGGCCCTGAGCACCCCTGAGGCCGGAGACTCCGGACAGGAAAAGCAACACAGAACAGCAAATCCTGAAATGCAATAACTTTTGCAAGGAAGCTCCAAACGAGATGAAACCAACGAGGTTGGAAAGGTAGCTGTCGTGGGTTTGTCACGTCAGGTGTCATGGATGACTTCGTAGGTGTGGGATTACGCGAGTCAAGCATCTCCGAGCTTGGGATCGCAGGAACAAAGATCAACACAGATTTACCCAGGTTCGGCCCCCTCAATGTGAGGTAAAAGACCTACTTCCTGCCTACCCTAGATTGGTATTGATATGATAATCGAGGTGTTACAATGGAGACGATTCGATCTGGTACCCGCCGTATGAGCTAGGGTTTAAGGGCCTCTCCCTCTAAGTCCTGCGAGTCCTCTTTATATACACAGAGGCTCGTCAAGTTACAAAGGAAACTTCCCCCTCAAGGAATATACTATCTGGGACCTATCCGGAGACTGGCTCGCCTCCGTGTCTTCTAGATTCTTCTCCTTGTGGCGGTTAGATGTTGGGCTTGATCCCATGTGGGCTTTTGTCTGTGCGAGTAAAGTAACTCGCACCGGGCCGCGGGTTAATCCAGAAAGTATTCCCCCGACATTAGCCCCCAAGTTTAGCTTGGATTTCGAGCGAAGGCTTCTTTGTCTTAACAAACCCCAGAGCCGCGCACATGAATTATCCCAGCTGAACTCCAATCTTCACATTTCCAACCTGCGACTTATAACTCTTCTTGGCGGCTCAAGAGCGTGACTTAACTTGCCTTGACGGTTGATTTTCAGATCTAAATGTCTTCCGCGTCTGGGCTATTTATTCTGGCTCATCGTTTTTCCTAGCGTTCTGCATCAAGACTTGTATTACGCATCCGCTGCTCCTTTCCGCCGCCTCCGATCCCGCTTCTCGTACTCACAATCCTTTGGTGAAGATCTCCATCAATCTGAGAAAATGTCTCGCCGCAAGTGCAACTAGGAAGGTTCGTGGATCGACGAGGATTTTCTGGAATCCTTAACTGCACGCGGCCTTCTTCCGCCAAAAGATCAATGCGAATGGCGAGCGGCTGGTGAGGAGGTAATTCCCAACCCTCGATCAGGAGAAATAGTGTATTCACGGAGCACGTCGAGCGCGGGTTCAAGCCCCCAGGCTCCCTCTTCTTCCGCTCCTTGATGCAGCGGTTAGGCCTCCGTTTTCATGACATTGGCCAAATTCAATGCTCCAAGTGAGTAACTTCCACGTCCTCTGCGAAGATTACCTGGGTATCCCCCTTCAGTAGATTTCTGGCTTGCTCTTTTCAATAGCAATAGCCAAAGGGAAACCACGGATGGTCCTTTTCTCCAATGCGGCGCCATTTCCTTCCAACGCCGTAGGGGTAGTATTTTCCCAAAACTAACCCTTGCCAACAAAATTAAGGGTTGGCAAAGAACATTCTTCTATTGTAAAAACACTTCTCCTGAGGGTGAAATTCCTCTTCCTCTTTGGTCTCCTCTTCCCTTCGAGGCTACCGATGCTCTGTCTTCTAAATCTGATCCTTCTTCGTTGCCCTTTATTGAATCCCTTTTGGACAAGGTGAGGGCGCTGACACTCCATGGTCTCACTGGATTAGATCTCATATCTTGCTGGACTAAATGGCGAATTCAGCCTGTGAGTCGCCGCTCGCGACTTATGGTGGATTTCACTTGTCACGCAAACGATCGACCGTACTTGCCCTGAAGATTGGGACAAGGGGAATGGATAAATTTCATTCGCCGAGTGACGGACGAGGATATCGACTCGTATGATAACGTCGGGCTCTCCCTTCTGGGCTGAGCACAAGCCTTTTGTGGTAATGTTTACTTGTCACTTGTTTCCTCCAAAATTCCTTCTCCAAAATTAATTATTTCTGACCCGAGCTCCTTTTCAGATCGACCCTATTTCTGGGTTCTTCCCTCAGAGGACGCCGACTTGAACCAAGAAACCGCGGCTGAGTCGTCAAAGCAAGCCGCAGCCTTGGCAAGATACAGTTATGCACGATATTGTCTCCGAGCCTGAGGGTAGCGCTTCTGAAGAGGAGCAAACAAATGGCCGACGCTCTTCTGTCCACAAATAACACCTTTCTTGGAACTTCCTGAGGTGCCTCGCAGGTCCTCAAAACGTTTTTATGCAGAGCTCAGAAGACCCCGCGCACCTGAGAAACGCCGCAAAGCCTTGGCGCTACTGATAAAAAGAACTGCCAAATCTTTAAAACTTGCTGATCCCAACAAGACCGCTTTCTCTCTTCCGAGGCTGTTGCAAAGGACTGCTTCTCAATAAGCTCGGGTAATTGTTTGCGACTTCTCCTTTTCCTTTTGTGCTTGCGTATTTTTGGCAAGGAATTGCTGATCACCACTTCTTTTCATACTCTGTAGGTTCAGATTTGCAAGGTTTATCTTCTCCTTCCTCTGGTTGCCTGATGAAGAGTATCCGTGTCGCCTCTGGGTATGGTTCGCCTTCTTTTCAATGTTGCGGCTCTGCTAGGTCAGCTTATTAACCATCAATATTTTGCAGGGCCATGTTGAAGAGGATACCAAGTCTAATTCTCATCCCACTTCTTCTCAGCCAGCTATGAGCGAGGATGATGCTGCTGATGAAAACGTGGGAAACAGTATGGTGCGACTCATCCAAGGCCATCCCTGGAGGAAGGTATTGCTGATGCGGCTCCTGCCACGACCAGTCGCAGCTCCATCCGCAACTCCTGCTGTTGGTAGGGTATCTACTGAAGATAGAATTCCAGCTCCAGGAAATAGTTCCAAGTCAATTGCGGATGCCATAATTGCTGCTGGAGATAAGCATGCTGCTCTGCTGCGCGGCCTAGTTGAGCAATTTTCTTCAAGTCGCCAGGTACATATACCGTAGCCCCCAAGGATCAAAACCTTGTGTCATCGCACGGGGTGTTGATTCTTTTCCTGGCTCCAAATCTCGAGCCCCCAAGTTCCTGGATAGTTTACCCATGCATTTTGCTCTGTTTATTTTCAGCTTGAACTGTCCTTGCTTGATGCTTCTGGCTCAATAAAGGGTAAAGGCATTTCCATAGATCATCCTGAAGTGATGCAGTCTCCCCTGGAGCAGCATAATGAGGTCATTAGGGACCAGATCAGGAAATAAAATCTCTCAAAGGTCAACTCGACTCCTGTGAAGAGCAATTTAAAGAACTTGAAGCCGATATGCAGCAGCGACTCATGGAGAAAGACGAAGTCATTAGATCTTTGCGAGAAGGGCTGACTCTTAAATCTGAATTGATTGATCGTCTGAAGGGAGACCACGCAAAGGAACTCGCCGCGCGAGATGAAAAATATAACTCGCTGTTCAAAGCCTTTGAGGGTTTTGGCTCCATGTCAAATCAGCCATCCTGCAGCTTGCTGGTTCGTCTTTTATTCCTTTAATCATATATTTTGGGTAACCAACGTGAGTCGCTGACTTGTTTCTTGCTTTTCTTTCTTGACATAGGGCCTGAGGCCCCAGTGTCCCGCTCCAACTTGAAGGATCAACTGGTATATCTGTCACTTCAGCCAGCGCTTCTTAAAGGTTACCAAGGAAGTTATGACGGTAATCTCTCCTGCGACTGATGGCCCAACATCTTGCGAGTATTGGATAAATAAACTGCTCAAGGCTCCGCATTATGTCTCTGATTGGAAACGATCCTCTGCTCGCCGGAGCCGCGCATGTCTTGACATTGCTCCGAGCATATTATCCAGAAATAGATGTTGGCAAGATTGCTCGCCACGGCCTGGCGATGAGCGCGGATGATACTGAACTGCCAATAAGCGAATACTTCGACATCTGGAAAGGGATGCGCGGTATGCCACAAAATTTGTTGATAATTAGACTTGGGCACTTATCTCGAAAAATTCAATCTTGATGGGAGCAAGGTGCCAAAGGAAAAGTCCACAGGAGCTGAGTCATCCGGGCTACTACTCCATCAACAGTATCTGGTGGCCCTTCTGCCTCGTCTGGCGCGCCCTGATTATTAGGGCACCTGCGACTGCAACCGCGAGACAAGCCGCGCCAATTCCCACTCCTGTAGCTCGGAAGAGAAAAAATAATGTGGGACATGCCCGTTAGTCTGTAAGACATTCATGTATTATAAACAGTATTTTGGTGACCTATAAGCAGGTTCTTTTCATGATAATTCCATTAAGTAGACGCTCGCGCGGCTCAGTATTTCCTAGGAACATGTGTGTTCAGGGTCGAGAGCGGCCATGATAGGCAATCAAGCTCGATTGACGCCACACCCCAGTACTTTGGCCGCATAATGCAAGACGCTTCTAGCTTAAGGATTGCCACTCGTTTGGCAAAATTTGAGGTGCGATTGGTACTCGCGATGCTCGTAAGGAGCCCTCAAGGGTCAGTGATATATGAAATTCAAAAGACTCAGCGACTCAATGATAGTTGAGGCGAAACGACAAGCCCTTGAATGTCAAGGGTGCCGGCTTTATTTCATAATCACTCGATTTTTACAGGGTGTTACAGGATGATGCAGGCCCTTTAATGCGGTTTTCTATTCCCCGCAGGCCATGCATACTTGATACTCATCGCACTTAGTTGCGAATTAATACTCCTAACGGAGTGGGTTGAACACCTGATTGGTTCAATTTTGAGTCGCTAAAAGCGACTCGGGTCGAGCATGATAGCTCCGATGTGTTTCATGTTGAAGCAGAGAGCAAGTTTGTTAGGAGATTAGCCGCACTGAGCTGCGACTTATGTTGAGTTGAGTCTGCTTTGTAAGGACTCACGATAACTGAACCTCTTTGGCTGGGGTTGTTGATCGAGGCTGGGTCTATGCATATGCGCCATTTCTTGTCTTCTTTTTGTATCAAAGCGACCTCTGGGGCATTATCTTGCTGATGCGCGACTTCTCGGTGGGAATTTACCATCCGGTGGCTGCATCCTGTTGGCCGCCTCCGCGGTACCTCCAACGCGACTCGTTTTGAGCTGCGATTACCGATCTGCGACTGATATCCGTGTGGGAGGCGATGCAAGCTTCTTCTGCGAGTGCTGAGCCTGCGTTCTCGCATTCTAACGCTCTCTCTGCCTGTCTCCATATATTGTAATAACACCGTTTGGTCCCGGTATCTTTAACTGTAGGTAGACGTAGCAGGGCGGGCGGTGAATTTGACATAGGCTTCTCTTCCAAAGATCGCATGATATGAGCTCTTGACTGCTACAACCTCAAAGTCTAGGAGCTCTGTGCGGAAGTTCCGCTCTGTCCCAAAGCTAACTTCAAGGGTTATCTTTCCGATTGGTCGCGTAACAGCTCCTGGGATTATGCCTTGAATTTCTTTCCTGGATGGTCGCAGCCGCGACTCGGGTATATTCATTCTTCGGAGCGTGTCTTGATATAGGATGTTTACTCTTCCTCCTCCGTCCATTAGGACCTTACTTAACTTGTATCCCGCGACTTCAGGCGTGACCACAAGAGCTGGCTGTCCTGGATCTTTTACTTCTGGGGGGTGATCGTCGCGACTCCAAATAACCGATCGCTCTGTCCAACGTGGTACCTTTCTGGCGTTGAAATCTGGCCACGCCTCCGGCTTCCATCCGTTGTTTGTACTTCCACTGTATGAAACTGTCCTATGTTCCTTCTAGGTAAAACGTCAGGCCCTTGATGAGAGCTAGATTTATTCTTGTGCTGCATTGATCCACTGCGAGCCGCATCTGGCGTGTCGCCTTCTTTCCACCTCCGGTAATAATGACATTGCGCCTTTGTGTGACTCGCTGGCCTGCCATCTCTCCTGCGATGTAAGTCGCAGGGAACGTCAAAGATCCCCTTGCAGTTATTAGGGAATGAGGCCTTATCACTTCCTTGCTCCTTCATCTGGTGTGCACGATGTTCAGTTTGCGCGACTTGCAATTTCTCTGTTGGGTTCTGTGATAAGCCGCCTGTCCCCTTATCTGTCTTTGCGTACTTGTCAGCTGTTGCCAAAAGCTGGTCGAAACTACAATCTTGTGCTCAGCGCGACTTAACTTGTGCACCAGCGGCTCAAATCTACAGTTCTTCCTCATAGCTTGTATTGCAGACTGTACTGTTAAGTTCTTGGCAGCCAAGGATCTCCGCGACTCTCTTGATCCAGTCACCGCTTGATTCGTCCTCCTTTTGAACGCATTGTCTAAGGTTTTTCATGTCTTCTGTTTGGAATCTGTTGATGAACTTGTCCTTCAAGTCTT